>CM075424.1:2024803-2051803 GCA_037832385.1 Rhizophora apiculata | reverse complement strand
TATCATTTGTGTAAACATTTTAACAATAAATAATGTTTTTTACTAATAATTGCATGCATGAAATATTGAGTATGCTCATAATAAGTAAATGAACCTATTCATTGCTAAGGCATACATCAACAAAAGCAATTTCAAATTGTTATAAAGTTGAAATATCTAAGATCAATTACATGCGGCAATAAAAATATAATATGCTAGTATATCTCGACATTTTTGAAAAATACGATTCAACAATCTCTTAATTGGTTAGGCTCATAACTATTAAATTATGCATAATAAAGTTCATGACTATTGAATTACAAATGATGATCAAAAGAGAAAAAAAATTAAAAAAAAAACAAAATCTCCTCTTCTCCTAAAGACTTGAATTATACACATTTTATTTGATAGGGCAGCATGTTCTTGGTCAATTAATGACCACTTGCAAGTCAATTTGATCCATGGAAAAGTAGTACAAGGTTAGCAATGTATATTGAAATGTTCAAAACAAGAAATAATGAAGATGACATGTTCATTTATTAGATCATAATTAGAAAATTCAAATGTGTCTAAAGGATAAAAAAAATAGTTAGCTATGTAAATCCACTTCATTTCTATCTTTGTTTTTTTTCTTTTTCATTGTAGAAGTTGAAAATTTGAACATTTAAATTTTAAATGTTATTCACCTATGGGAATTAAATGGCTAATGTGTATTAACTAATAAAACCACAACATATAGGTTTATATAGTAATACTATGAAATAAAGTATTATGAACAAAAGTGTTGAGAGTAGAATTATTATTACTAAAAATTACATGTTACTTGATAATAGTAATAAAAATACTGTGAAAAAATTTTAATAAATTTATAAATATTTAACAAAAATATTATTAAAGTAACAATTAGTATATAAATTGACCATAAAAAGTATAATGAAAATTTTATCTTATTTTTTAAAAATATAACTAGTATTTTAATATTTTAAATTGTATATTTAATATTAAACATATTATTAATGATTTATAACATTTATTTTATTTTATTTTATTATTTTAAATAAATAATAAAAATATTATTTATATTGAGAATAATTAAAGTAATTTTTTAAAAATAATAATTTTTTTAAAATAAAACAAAAAAATATTATAATTATCAAATATTAGAGAATATGACAATTTGAATTAAAAACTTAATTAAAGAATTTATAATTATAATTGTTATAAAACATATGAACTGCAACAAATCTACAAAGCGAGATGATTATGATTTTTAAAACATTTCATTGTCACTTTTCTAGAACTAGGGTTTTGAAGGAGTTGATGTAAGAAAACTCAATTTTGAAAGATATAATCAAATAATCTTTAGTTGTGTTTTAATTTAAAGGTATTTTTACTCATTACAATGTAGTTTCAAACGCACTACCAAATAAGGCATACATGTTGCATAATGACCATAAAAACATTAAATATAAACATGTAACATTGTTTAATAACATATAGATAAGTAAACAAATGAAAAAAATTAAATGAAAGAAATCCCCAATGGTAAGTTACATGAAGAGGAAACAAACTTATGCATACTCATTAAAGTATTGGAAAATCACCTGAGCTTAGATTGAACTGTATCCTATTGCTAGTTGGTTCTAGCAAAATAAAATGATTTTGAGTTGAAAGCTCTAAACACGTTTACAACTACAAAGAATCAGTTTGTTTGTGCTTGAGATATCTTGCTATTTCGCTCCCTTTCTTTCAAAAGAAATGATCCCATTCATCTTCATTTCCCATCCTTGAAAGTTTGAGCTTCCAATTATTCTCTTTTATGAAACCAAAAATAGGATCTTTCCCCTCTTCAATCTTCATTTTCTTAACTCTTCTAAATATGCCCTTCATTGCAATATCAAATGCATTTTCAAGGCTCTATAACCTGGACTCAGGATTTGCATATATTTCCTTTGGTATTAGCTTTATCACCTCCTTTCTCATAGCAAATACTTGACTTTTTTAAACCTTATGCAATGCTTCATATATCCTCAAATGACCATCTTTTATCAAGTTTATGGGTATGAAAATTGAATATTTTGTGTAATTCTTAGGGAAATGCCATGTGTATTAAGCATAAATGGAGCTAGGATGAGATGAAACTGGAATACAGTTAACCAAATGGAATTGAATGTAAACCATTAAGTGTACGAATCCCCTAGAGGCTGTAAGTAGAAAACTAAGTTTTGAAATACCTTAATCACCTCAACTAGATTGTCACATTTCTTTTCATTAGAACTATAGCTTAGTAGTTGGCAATGTCTCCTTAAAGATTGTAACCTCTTTCTACCATTAGTCATCTTAAAATTATTGACCTAGCATTAGTTGTCTTTAAATTGTTAAATTTTAATACCAAAAATTTTTTACTAGTTACATCCTCTTGTATATACTTTGTCTCCAAATTTTCCCATAGATTAAGTCACCAAAGCCATCATTGATCACAACAAGTGGCTACTACCATTGGCTACCACCTCCTTTTTCTTTCCTTTCCCTCCTCTTCAAATCATCCTAGTACATGTGCAACATCCAAAAAAAAATAAAATTAATAAAACATAAAAAGTGCAAAAAATTTCAAAAAATTCACAAAAATAAAAAAGATTGACTTAATCAAACACTATTAATTTAAACTAGTTAACTCCCTTCCACACCCTCTTATCTAAACTTGTAACCCATTAACTTGAGTTGGAACTAATACTCTAAGCCTACTCAAACATGCAAACATGACTTGAACTAAACAAACTCCCCATAGAAATAAAAAATGAAATTTCTCACCAAGCACCACATTACCAATACCAGTCTTTGTATAGGTTAAGCCTATGTATGAATCGACAAAAATCCCTAGTAACAATGGCATGTTTTTTCAAACTCTTATTAAAGCCAATAAGAACCTATTCTTTCAAATTTTTGCTTTCATTTTTTTGGTCCAAACATTAAAACTCCAAAAAAGAGTGAAATCAAAAATTTCTTTGAGAAAACCAAAAGTAACAAAATAGTAAATGTCAAGATTTATTTAAAACAAGAAAAATGAAGATTAATGCCTCTTATATTTGTTAGAGTAGATCTAAACCCTAGGCCTTTTTTTATTCTCTCTTTTCCTTCAACGACCAAAAGAAGGAAGATAATAATTATTTTGGAGAAAAAACACTTTAAAAAAAAATATAACCCACTCCTTCCCTTCTTTATTTTTTTCAAAAATAATCAAGAAAAATAAAAATAAGAAACATAATAAAAATCAATAAAAAGTAGGAATAAATAAGAGTCCATGGCCTTATTTGCTTTTAAAGCCTTGTCCATGATTAGATCTTGCCTTTAAGGCTTCAAATTAGACCATAAGCTCTTGAATTCAACACAAAAATGCCCTTGTCCCCCCAAAACCTAATTAAGTAAATACAAAATTGTAATTACAATATAAATAAAAAAATACAAGACCTTAGTCAATTTCATTATGTAGGAAAATATTTTGTGAAAATAAGAATATAGAGTCATTAATGACAATGAAAGACACAAACATTTTTGAGAGATAATTCTTTAGTAAGATAGCAAAAATTTTTGGTATTGAAATTTTAGAATTTTAAGACTATTGAAGATTGCAATCATCAATTTTGATACCAAAAATTTCTTACTAGTTACATCCTCTTATATATACTTTGTCTCCAATTTTCCCATAAATAAGTCACCAAAGTGATCATTGACAACAGCAAGTGGCTATTACCATTAGCTACCACATCCTCTTTCCTTCCTTTCCCTCCTCTTTCAAATCATTCAAGTACATGTAAAACATTCCAAAAAAAAAAAAGAAAATTAATAAAACATAAAAAGAGTAAAAAGGTCAAAAAATTCACAAATGAAAAATAAATAAAAGATTGACTTAATCAAACCCTATTAATTTCAACTAGTTAAGTCTCTTCCACGCCCACTTATCTAAACTCATAACCCATGAACTTGAGTTAGAGTTAATACTAGAAGCCTTCTCAAACAAGCAAACATGACTCAAACTAATCATACTCTCCACAAAAATCAAAAATGAAATTTCTCACCAAGCACCACAATACCAATACTAGTCTTTGTATAGGTCAAGCCTATATACAAATCGACAAAAATCCCTAGTAACAATGGCATGTTTTTTCAAACTCTTATTAAAGCCAATAAGAACCTATTCTTTCAAATTTTTGCTTTCATTTTTTTGGTCCAAACATTAAAACTCCAAAAAAGAGTGAAATCAAAATTTTCTTTAAGAAAACCAAAAGTAACAAAATAGTAAATGTCAAGATTTATTTAAAACAAGAAAAATGAAGATTAATGCCTCTTATATTTGTTAGAGTAGATCTAAACCCTAGGCCTTTTTTTATTCTCTCTTTTCCTTCAACGACCAAAAGAAGAAAGATAATAATTATTTTGGAGAAAAAACACTTTAAAAAAAAATATAACCCACTCCTTCCCTTCTTTATTTTTTTCAAAAATAATCAAGAAAAATAAAAATAAGAAACATAATAAAAATCAATAAAATGTAGGAATAAATAAGTGTCCATGGCCTTATTTGCTTTTAAAGCCTTGTCCATGATTAGATCTTGCCTTTAAGGCTTCAAATTAGACCATAAGCTCTTGAATTCAACACAAAAATGTCCTTGTCCCCCTAAAACCTATAGAGAAAAATGAGTTAGGGCTGAGATTTTCTTTGGACATTCTTAGGGTTAGATTGTCTTGATGTTTTCTTGTGTGAAATTAAAAGGAGTTAATATATAATTTTATTTGTAATTTTGCATGATATGTTAAATCTAATATGACCTTTCAAAAGTAATAATTCAATAAACTTAGAATTTTTTTTATAACAATTCTAGCTAGCCATTAAACTAGACTAACAAAAAAATGTTTTTGTTGCTAATATGGCACATTGATAAGAAAGGGAAGCTGAGGTGTGTTAAAGACAGCAATAACAAGCATGACATCTAAATTGGGCCAAGCCCAAACCCAAACCTACTTGAAATCCAAATGTAATAACCCATTAACCTAATATATATAATAAATAGTTGAAAATAAATTTAAAAAGATTTAAACATGTAATTTTGAAAAGGAAATTTAATTAAACATAAAAGTTAAACCTAATTAAGTAAATATAAAATTGTAATTATAATATAAATAAAAAAATACAAGACCCTAGTCAATTTCTTTATATAGGAAAATATTTTGTGAAAATAAGAATATAGAGTCATTCATGAGACAAACATTTGTGAGAGATAATTCTTCAGTAAGATAGCAAAAATTTTTGGTATCAAAATTTTAGAATTTTAAGACTATTGAAGATTGCAATCATCAATTTTGATACCAAAAATTTCTTACTAGTTACATCCTCTTGCATATACTTTGTCTCCAATTTTCCCATAAATAAGTCACCAAAGTGATCATTGACAACAATAAGTGGCTATTACCATTAGCTACTACATCCTCTTTCCTTCCTTTCCCTCCTCTTTCAAATCATTCAAGTACATGTAAAACATTCCAAAAAAAAAGAAAATTAATAAAACTTAAAAAGAGTAAAAAGGTCAAAAAATTCACAAAAGAAAAATAAATAAAAGATTGACTTAATCAAACACTATTAATTTAAACTAGTTAACTCCCTTCCATGCCCTCTTTTCTAAACTCACAACCCATGAACTTGAGTTGAAATTAATACTCCAAGCCTTCTTAAACATGGAAACATGACTTGAACTAAGCAAACTCCCCATAAAAATCAAACATGAAATTTCTCACTGAGCACCACATTACTAGTACTAGTCTTAGTATAGGTCAAGCCTATATAGGAATTGACAAAATTCTCTAGTAACAATGGCATGTTTTTTAAAACTCCTATTAATGCTAGCCAGAACCTATTCTTTCAAATATTTTCTTTTATTTTTTGGGTCCAATCATTAAAACTGAAGAAAAAGGAGTGAAATCAAAAATTTCTTTAAGAAAACTAAAAGTAACAAAACAATAAAAGCTATGATTTTTTTAAATAAAAAAAATGAAGATCAATGCCTCCTTTATTCATTAGAGTAGATTCAAACCTTATTGTCTCTTTTCCTTCAAAGACCAAAAGAAGAAAGATACTATTGTTTTTGGGAAAAAAAAAAACTACTTTAAAAAAAATATAACCCACTCCTTCTCTTGTTTATTTTTTCAAAAATAATCAAGAAAAATAAAAATCAATAAAAAGTTGGAATAAACAGGAGTCCATGGCCTTTTTTGCTTTTGAAGCCTTGTCTATGATTAGATCTTGCCTCCAAGGCTTCAAATAAAACCATTAGCTCTTGAATTCAACATAAAAATGCCCTTGTCACCTAGAACTTGTAGAGAAAAATGAGTTAGGGCTAAGATTTTCTTTGGGTGTTCATTGGATTAAATTATCTTGATGTTTTCTTGTGTGAAATGAAAAAGGGTTAATAGATAATTTTATTTGTAATTTTGCATGATATGTTAAATCTAATATGACCTTCCAAAAGTAACTATTCAATGAACTAAGAATTTTTTTATAACAATTCTAGCTAGTCATTAAACTAGATTAATAGAAAAAGTTTATGTTGCTAATATGGCACTTTAATAAGAAAGGGAAGCTGAGGTGTATTAAAGACAACAATAACAAAGCACCACATCTCAATTAGGCCAAGCCCAAACCCAAATCTACTTGAAATCCAAATGGTAAAACCCATTAACCTATTATATATAATTAGTTGATGAAAAAAGTTTAAAAAAACAATAAAACATGTAATTTTGAAAGGGAAATTTAATTAAACATAAAAGATAAACCTAATTAAGTAAATATAAAATTGTAATTATAATATAAATAAATAAAATACAAGACCCTAGTCAATTTCTTTTAAAGGAAAATATTTTGTGAAAATAAGAATAAAGAGTCATTCATGGCAATAAAAGTGACAAACATTTGTGAGAGATAATTCTTTAGTAAGATAGTGAGTGATTGAAAGAAAAAAAAAAGTGAGAGACAATTGTTTTAACAACCATATGGTCTATAAGAGTCAAAAGGGAGCAAAAAGCAACAGGTGTTAATTACTTTCTTAAGACCTATTTCAAAAACAATGGTAGCCCACACTTTTCTTAAGCCTTTTTATTTGAGTTTTAGAATTTAGGGACTATAAAATCCAATTTATGGGTTGATGGGATTAAGGTTAATGAGATTATTAATTTTAATTGTGAGTAATGTGTTAAGGGGATTAAGGTTAATTGGGTTAGAATTCTAGTTTAAAACTACCAATTATTAGTTAATTTGTTATGACCCAAAGCCATATTAATTGTTATTATAATTTTCTTTTTCTAAGTTTTTACTTTTTAATTCTATTCTATTTCTCAATTTTCTTAGTTTGTAGCTTTCCTATTCTTTGCAATTCTAGATTTGTTTCTTTACACAATCATTTTATCTATGATTGTGTAAAAAAGGAAAAAAAAATCATTTTTGGTTGAAGGAAATCACCTAATTAAATTTTATTATGGAATAGGCTTGTAGAATAAATAGTTTCTATTTATAATAAACTAGGCTATAGCTTTGTCACTTCCTAATTTTTTATTAATTAAATGCAACTTGTTATCCATATATGCAACTTTTTGTTATTCATAAATCATACAAAGTTTATTAACCCTTAATATAATTACTCATGGGAGATATTAATTACTATAAAGTTTCATCTTGATGGGACCATGATGTTGCAACCTAAGATTACATATGAATGTGAAGATGTTAAGGTCATTAAAGCCAACATTATAGATACATTATTGATGCTTAGCTTAGATGTAATAATAAAAAGTCATGGATACAATAACATACTTAATTATATGCTAGTTGACTATATGCATAAGTTCCTTAACTAATCATATGAGTTTATGAAGTATTTGAGCAAGACAAGTGACAAGCAATGTTTGATATGTTGAATCAGATGGTTGAGATAAGGGCATATTGTACATATCAATGTTCTACATGAGGTTGATGAACTTGTATTTGCCATTGTCAAGGATATTCTACATATAGCTGGTGTTAAGCTAGAAGAGCATGATGGTGGAACTAGGAATGTGGGGAAAAGTGTTGGGCATGTACAAAATGAAGTTGAGGGTGCAAATGGTCTTGTTGATGGAATTGTGACACAATCTTCTATTTATAATATAATTGATGAATAACAGGGCCATTAGTTAAGTTAGACTACTTGTCATGAACAATAGTGTACTAAAGATACTAACATTACAAAAGGGCATGAACAACATTTTTGTAATGCTATTGTACTTGAACAATACATTAAGAGTACATATGCCAATAACAGGTCTCTTTCAGCTTGATTGAAAATTAATTGCTTGCACTAAACCCTTGATTAACAACTATGTATTACAATTTTAGATGTCTTTATATCATCCCAAAACATTAGTGTTTAGTACCAACTAAGTTCTAGCAGCTGCTGTACAAACTCATGGACATAAAATAGCCCCTTTAAGTAGATTAGATACCATGTAGCACACTAATATGCACAATAAAAGCATTGGGCAACAATTATCTGGAAACCTTAACTAAAATGTGTTGCTAAGTTAACAATTAGTTAATACTTTTGCAACAATTAAGGATTGTACTTTTGAAACAATTAAGGATAGTATTTTTGAAATAATTAGGAATTATGATGTATTGGCCATAGGATATGCTTGCTTTATTTTGTGACAGTGTAGCCATTAAACACCCATTAATATGTGATTTTAGAGGGTGTTTATGAATTCAATATTTATATGGTGCGACTATACCAATGAAGAATCTATTACCTATTATAACACTTATGTTGTGGCTTGTTATCCAATAAATATTTGTTTTTCTTTTTTTTTTGGTTCAGCTTAATAGTTCAATTATTTAGAGACCTTCACCCTTGCCAATACCCATAGATGGAGAGCCATAATGATACTTTTCCATCCTAATTTTCACTATCCAACCAAAAAACAAAAACAAAGGGTTATAAATCATGAGTTTCTATACTTAAACCTCTTTTCTTATATTTTAAAGAGTGGAATTTTTGCTTTAAATAATGTAATAGTTTGAACCTAATCTACAATACCCCTTATTATGGCCTTTCATTAACAATGACCCCTATGGGCTTTTATGGCAAAAGTCAAAACCTCCTTGAAATTCTAAAGGTTAGAATAATCAATAGTTTAATTCATTTATGATCAACAAACAACCATTATCCACATTTGAACCCATTGAGTTAACATTTACAATTATAAATGTATATAACAAATGTGTCATACAATTGATAACCTTACAATAATAGAAAAACTACAACAAAAACATGATATTGCCCTTTTCACCAAAATTAAGACACCACACAATGTTAATCAAAGGAACACAAGTGAATAGTATACAACTACATAGCAATAGTTTATATTATATTTACCTCTTATAATTGCATTTTCTTTCAACAATCTCTATTTTTCCTTTTCAGCTTAATAGATTTAGACAAAACTTTACTCATTTCCTCACCCTAATTGTCGACTTTGTTCTTCTTGGATTCAATATACTCTTTGGTTAGCTTAGAGTTTGAGAAGTAAAAACAGGAAAGTTAGTTCACCTTACTAGTTGGTGCCATCTTTCATTAATGCTTGGCACAGAGATTGGCATGAGTTAAGCACATCAAGGAGGCAAGGTGAACATAGAGTCAATGTTCATAGTAATAAGACAAGGAAAGCTAGGTAAAAGTTGAGTTATGGGTTATGGCATTTATGTTTAGTGGCTAAAGAGTTGGGAGCTAGAGCACATGTGTGATAGGTTAAGTAAGGTAATGTCTCATACTAATAAAGGGTCATATTCCTTAATGTTTTAGAGGGGAAGTATGTTCTGACATAAGGTGTGATGGCTCAAGTAAGGCAATGTCTCTTACCACTAAAGGGTCAAATTCTCTAATACTTTTTAAGGGGGCAATGCATCTCTTATAGAAAAGTTAGATAATGATTTGACACTATGTAAGCACTTAGGCTAAGGTTTAAACTAACAATGTGTGGGTTAATTTTAAGTTGGCTTATAAGTGAGCTGAGAACTAGCTCAAGCATTAATGAAATATTAGTGCATAGGTGAAGTTTGCGTTAACTATATGCAATTTAATTGAAGGATAGATAACAGGGTGAAGGCTTAGAGTGCAGACCAAGTTAAAATGTGAATCAAGGACCATAAAAATAGGGATAATGTGGAGTGTGCTCCTTAAAATCATGGGAATATGTTGTTACTAGGCTGATTAGGTCGCCAAGGTGAAGTGCTAACTGACATAAGTGTGTAACTTGTCTAGCATGAAAGAAGGAGAACATGGTTGATTTCTCCAATGTCACAATAAGGTGGTAAACACTCCTCCTCAAGCCTAGGAAGACATGGAAACATTATTGGCCAAAGATCATAGGAAAGTGCTCTTAAAAGTAAGGAATACCACTATGCATGATTAACTTAGCAGTCATATCATGCATGTCCTTGAGTAGTTAAGTGTATCAACTACCATATCTTGTAGCTTATAAATATATAATGTGAACAGCCAAAGCTTAACATTAACAAAAGAGGAAAGCATAAAGAAAAAAACTTATGAGAGATTTGTCAAATCCTTTATACTTTGTGAGTAAGAAAGTAATAATGGTTAATAAACATTCTCGCATATGGTGGCATTTCCCTAAATTGTGCAATTAAGTGTTGTTGTGCACAAACACTTTTTTATGTGTGCTTGTGTGCAAGGTTTGGCTGAAATGAAAAGGTGTCTTGGTACCATCAAGGGAAAAAAATTTTGAGTTAGTGAAAGGCCCCTACTTATAACCTTAGAAGTAAGGCACTCTCATTTTTTTTTTTTCTCTAGATTCCATTATCAAATTAAAATCATCAACTATTAACCAAGGAAATTCATAATAACATGTATTATTCTTAGGCCTTCCCTTAGCTATTTTCATCCATCCTGGTGTGAATTCCCATACACTGCACTAAAAAACCATGACTAGTTATCACATTTCTACACTAGCAAATAGATAAATTGCTCACTTTTATTTACCAACTTAAGTTTCAAACTTGAATTATCCTAAAGAATCCAATTACATCCCTTAAACCCTCAAGCCTTCTCCTTTAAAATTTCAAAGAAACCAATTTTCTTGCAAACCTCACTTGCTTTTCACTTGCTCACCCAAGATTTAACCAAACCACAAAGGGCACATTAGTCTACAATAGTAACCATAGAGTCATCTTAAAGCTATCCTTCATAACTTCAAAATAGTTCTAGGCCAGTATATTCATAAGATTCTTAGAGTAAAAGAAACAAAATTGTATCAACCAAGTTCTAGGCCGAAGCTTATGCCTCATCATTGTTAGATGTAAAGGCTAAAACATCCTTAACTTACATTAGAGTTTCTTGAACATAAGAGAACCCATCCCTATCTAAATGTTGTGATTCCCCACATTCCATAACAAAGAAGTTAGGTGGATCCTCTTTAGGGTTATTATGGCCCATAACACTATGACTAAATTGAGAAGTCCACCCACTTCAAGGCCTAATAGTTGCCTTACTCACTTAGTATTTTGAACTTGTTGATTCTACATTAACAACCCAATATCTTGCCATTATTACCACATAGAGGATCATTTTATGCAACCAATTTTAAAAATTTTGTGCCAGTTACATTCATAAGTAGTCAACAACTCTTAGATTCTATTGACCCTTTTTGCAAGATATCAAGACTTGTACGAGGAATAATTTTTTGAACTTTAGGTGAGACAACAAGCATATCTCCCATACTACATTGTTTGCCAATTAGAGAAATTTACTACTTACCCTTTCCCATAGCCAATTAAGATCCACCATGTGTTACTAATTTCTTAGAATCGCTACCATCAGTTATTCCATCAGAGCCAACTCCCTTGTCCACCATGCCATTATTTCTTGCCACATCTTAGCCATCAACTCTAGCCAAGGTTGCAAAGTGGGAAACTCAACCATGCCTTTATCAATAACACTATTTCAGAAACCTGCAAATTGAATATTTAGTCTTTCATTAACCCCACCTTTGTTCTAAAATCCATGGGCCATAAGGTGATTCTTACTCAGCCTTCTTCACCTTATCATATACAAGTTCTTGGTGAAGTCCATGTTGTTGCTCATCAATCATAACATAAGTCCTAGTTTTGTGTCTATATCAACTGCACTCAAAGTAAATGAATTCCTTTAGACTCTTCCCACCGGACCTTGCCACCCCTGACATACAGAGTGACCAAAGGCTTGTTTAAATCAATGTCCATGCACATCCTAGCAAAGATTCCCCTAACAACATCCTTTGTGGTTTTATTAATCTTTAATATGTGCCCCATTTTATCTCAAATCTTCCATAAAGCCTTATAACTATAATATTCCCTTGGTAGATGAGAGAGGCATGTCCACATAGCCACTTGATCAATGTTAGATTCATCTAGATAAAAATTAGGTTACCACAATTACATGATGAGATAATAGCCAACTACCAATAAGAGGCCACCATGAAAAATAAAGGAATGATCCTCAAATCTTTAAATGTGTCCAAGAAGAAATCATTCCCTAAATCAATCAATTGGAAATGGCCTTCAGTGACCATAGATGATATAACGAGCAATGTAGATAAGTATACCCAATTTTGGCTACCCAATAGCTTCACAATCAAATTGCTTCTCCATGGCTCATGAATGGCTATCTTCTTTATGGATGAAATTCTATGATAATGCAATCTAGAGAACCCATGTCCCCTTTAACATCAAACTGAGCATCAACATTCTTATCTTCCATTACATTATTTGTCTTATACCTCTAAGAATTCATTCCTTTAATAGATAGAAACGAATCATGATAACAAAAGTTTATGACACCATTCACTAATCAAACCCTACCCATCATCCTACTTATAAGTAGCCCTAGGAACCAAAGCTCCATTCTGCACCTTAACATTCTTATTACAGAATGCTAGTTAATTAGTCTTCTCTAATGACTTGAGAGGACTTAAAGAATTCATTCCAAGGCTTTATTTTATTACATAACTTAAAGTGGGCCTTCTTTTGTGCAGGAGAGGTTGACAATGGAATCAAAAATAAGCTTAGGTTGCACTTCTAAAACCAACTTTTTAAATCTGTTCCATAATATATCTCGATTTGTGAGACATGGGTTAAGTTTCCCTTGAACCCAATTTATTACCCCCTTTTTAGATGATTGATGTGGGTTGTAAGGTAGGTTTCTTAGACTTGCATGCCCACTATTGGATGAAATTTTTTTTTTTCCTCCCTTCATCCCTAAAAGGGTGCAAATATTCTCAAACAATAATAATTAATTATCCTTTCCTTCTCCAATCCAAAACTCTTCAAAATCTCAAACATGTATATATTTTTTAAATGAGATTTTCATATCATTTCCTAAGTCTAGAATTTCAAGAATTTCCCAGTTGTCATTTGTCCAAAAAATTTCCCTTATCATTTTCCAAGAAAATTGTCATAGTCCAAAATTTTCCAAATACCTCCAAAAATTATGTAAAAGAAAAAAGAAACAAATTCTCAAATTTGATTTTCAAATTTCTTCAAATTTTTCAATGTAAAGGATCACCATAAAAAATATCTCAATTTTTTTCCAAAATCTTTTAAAGCAAGAGATCTTTGTTAAAAGCATCTCATTTCCAAACACAATTCCAATTGGAGCATGAGATCTTTGTAAAAAGCATCCATTGATTTTTCTCAAACCCTAATCTCACAACCTATCATGTCAACATTTTCAAAACCTTAATGTGTGCCTATGACAAAATTTTGATATGAGACATGTCATTAAGAAAGATAAACAAATAAAATATTAAAATAAGAAGAAGCATAAAAATAAATTAAATGTTAGAAAATATAGTTTTATTGTTCACAATGGGCATCTAGGTCAAGTCCCACTAATTTAGAATGCATGGTAGTTCTTTAAATCAATAATCAAGTTGTCCCAACCATCCATTAAATGTTTAGTGATGACTTTACTATCTTAAGATTGATTTGAGATGGTGAAGATTCAAATTAATCCAAGCATTACATTGGTCAAGCAAGTGGTGAAGGCAAATCAAGTAAAGTATCTTACCATTATGGTTCACCTCAATCATTGTTAATCCATCATTGCAACTTTGTAGTAATTACTGGCAGCTTAACACACATTGTTCAATAACAAGGCCCTACATCAAACATTGACTTCATCATTGGGCCATGCTCTCATCTCACCTTAGAGGTGGGTTGCAACAATACCAATTGCCTTTAGAGTAATGTTAGTGAGGAAATGAAATTAATGACCAAGTAGATGAGATGATACCTAAACCATTAGATGCACATGCAAAAACCAACTAATTATGATGATCAACTACAACTAATGGTCTAAATCTTGCCTTATCTACCTCATCCCCCTATCATTTCCCCCTATCATTTTTTATTTCCTTTCCTTTCCATTCATAAGGGGAAGAAGAAAATTCTTTCAAAATAATATTGCAAAACCCTTGATGGTTAAACCTTTTCTCTCTGCATCATTTTAAGTGGTCTTTGATATGATAACTTCTTGTGATTTCATTATCTTCCTCAACCATAGGTTGTTGAAGATGTTGGAGATAATCCTACTATCAATTCATATTATGCTCAACAATGATGAAGAGAAGTAGATTAATAATTTCAATGTCAAGAAATGGCTTGATGAGCAAAAAGATGTTGTTTATCATGTTAAGGATCTTCTTGATGAGATCTCTATTATAGCTTTTGAAGTGTAAGATGAAAGTTAGTTCTTAAGCTGATAGCATTATTGTTTGTTGATGGGAGAAGGTTATTGCCTTGTTACAAAAGTTGGTAGAAGGAAAAAAGAAGAAGATGAAGATTGGCATATTACAACAAAAGGCACTAAAATTTTAAGATTGTAATTTTTTTGCAACTTTCATTGTAAATCAAATTCCCTTATAAATGGTTAATGTACAAATTTCAAGTACAATAATGATTTCCAAAGAACAAGCTTGCCATACTTACTAAGCTTCCATATTACATTAACTGCATTTAGTGCTCTGAGCTATCATTTAGCCCCACTACCAATGATTTTCACTAGTTTGATAGACACTAACATCAATTGAACTCATTACAACATAATTGCTCATTGGTTACATATACTAGACTAAAATAGAAAACTAGTTACAAGTTAACCAAGGGCCTTAAAAAAACAAAATAAAGCTTTTGTTTCTTAATGTTAAAGTTGTGATCTTCTTGTTACAACTCAACTTCTAATTTCTTTTCTCTTTAATCTTGGGAACTTAAGCAATGAAGAAGCTAGGCCTCACAATAACACTCCTTGGCTTCTTTATTTTTCAGCCTCATGTCATCCCTTATCCTTTTAAATTTAAGCCTTAGCAAGGCCTTGGTCTTGATGTTGCTAACTATAAATCTAAATTGTAGTGCACCAGAATAACTTCATTAGCCTGTTAAGCTTTTCTAATGAAATGATATTTGATCTTGATGTGTTTTTCTCTCCCATGGAATATAAGGTTCTTCAAGTTGACCATAACAAACTTATTATCAACCACAATTTTAGTAGGTAGATCTTGCATGCACTTTAAATCAACTAACATTTTTCCTAGCCATAGTACCTAATTTATAGCCTTTGCAATTGCTATATATTTTACCTTAATAGTAAATTGTGCCACTATTGCTTGCTTTTTTAAGCCCCAAGTTATCAAGGCTTGAATCAAGAGAGACATGGTGACTTGTGGTGGTCTTTGTGTCTTCATAAAAGCTACTCTCGTCATTGACTAAGTAGCCTTTCAATATCAATTTCCCATTTTGGTTGAATTTTAAACTAAAATCAATTATGCCTTTTACATACCTAAGCACCCTTTAAGCAACTTGAAAACATGGTTGCAAACATGGTATTAGGCATGTTTGCTATTAAGTATAACAGATAACTAATTACACTTTTATATAAGCTCCCATTTGCTCTCCCAGCTCCATCTTTTTTATTGAATTTCTCAATTAACATGATTGGTGTGAAGAATGGTTTACAATTTTGCATTTTGAACTTTCTTAAAACCTTATTTGCATACTTACTTTGATTAATGAAAATTACTTTATGAGTTTAAGTAACTTGCATTCCAAGAAAGTAACACATTAATCCTAAGTCTATCATTTCAAAAACCCTCTTAATATTAGCTTTAAACCTAAGATGCCTGCATTCCAAGAAAGAGTAGTTTGATTTTGTTAAGCCTATAACCTAATACAAAGGTTTTAAAGCAATCTACTCTAAGCTTTTATGGATAGCCCTTAATAACTAATCTAGCTTTGTGTTTGTTAAGTGTGCCATCAACATTTATTTTAGATTTAAATACCCACTGACACCAATTACTAATTTATGATTAGGGTTTTAAATTAATTTTAGGTGTTGTTCTTTTCAAGCATTTCAATTTTAGCCTGTATAGCATTTTTCCATATAGTAGATTTAGAGCCTTTTACATAACTGATAGGCTTTAGTGAAGCTACATTGCTCCTTTCATATACCTTGGCAAGTAATTTGCTTCCTTTTACTAGCTCATCATCAAACTTAGCCATCTTATCATTTGTATGAATATCAAGTTACAAAGGAGATTGGTTAATGTTGAAATCTTAGACTTCACCATTTATTTGAGCTTTGTCCTAATTCTAGTTGGCATTTTCATCAAATTTTACACTAACTCATAAATACTTTCTATATCTTCAAAATGTAGATCTTATTGACCTTGCAATTTGAATTGTAACAAGTAATATTCCTATTTTAACCTCTGAATCCAACTTTTCTC
The DNA here is from genome assembly GCA_037832385.1 of Rhizophora apiculata. NCBI lineage: Eukaryota > Viridiplantae > Streptophyta > Magnoliopsida > Malpighiales > Rhizophoraceae > Rhizophora > Rhizophora apiculata. The sequence goes on along the minus strand of CM075424.1, from coordinate 2,034,973 downwards.
TTTTGACCTTAGATAGAAAATTGTAACATATGCAACTAAAGACCTTCAAGTGTTAGAGTGAAGGCTTGTTTCCATGTCAGGCCTCATATGGAGTTTTACTTCCTCCTAAAGCTCTAGTAGGTAACCTATTAAGTAAGTAAATAATAGTGTTGACTACCTCTACCCAAAACTTCTTTGACATGTTCTTTTTAAAAAATAGACACATAATCATTCCAATTATAGTTCTATTTTCCTCTTACTTGCCCTATATTTTTTATGAGTGTATGTGATTAAGAATTAGTGATGAATCCCAACATCTTGATATAATTTATAAACTTGTTATATGTGTACTTAGTACCATTATCTAATATTAGCATTTTCAACTTGTAACTGGTTTGATTTTCAATCCATAATTTAAACTTCAATAAAATATCAAGCACATTTGACTTGAGTTTCATAAAATAAACCTAGCACATTCTAATGTCGTCATCTATGAATAAGATATATAACCTATTATCATTCAATAAAGGAATGCTCATGGTGTCATACACATCAGTGTGTATAAGCCCTAACCTCTAAGTAGCTCTCTTATCCTAGTTGGCAAGAAATGGTAACCTACTTTACTTTCTAAACTAACAAGATTTGCAAACCTGAGGAGACTTAATTATAGCATGAATATCCAATGCTAACTACTTTTCATACATATGGCTTAATGATGAATAATTAAATTGCCCCAACCTTTTATGCCCTAAGGTTAAGTCATGAATAATATGTATAAAAGCTTTACTATGCATGAGATTCCTAAGAATCATAAAGCTCTTGTTCTTCATTTCCAAAGTTAACAACTCATGGTTTTGAGAATCAACAATTTAATAGGATTTGTCTTTAAAGTGCAGTTTATAACCTTTTCTAACAATTGTCCAATAATGGGCAAATTTTGGTTAATACCTAGAACATAGAGAACTTCAGGTAATGCTTGTTGTTGTCATAATAACTGTAAAGCCTTTTCCTTTTACATTGATGAAATTTACATTACCTACCTTTACTCTAGACTTGTATGACTAATCTAGTGTTTTAAACTTTTCCACAGCATTTAACATGTGGTAAGTATAACCATTGCTTATCAACCAATTCTCAAGATTGCTCCTCTCATTACTATAAGCTTCCATGAAAAGTTGCTCCTTTTGTAGCTAGTTCTGAAGTACTTGAGCTTGTTATTGCTTTTGTTGTTGATTTCCTTTATTTTTCCATACTCTAGCCATATGAATCAAATTCTTGTAGATTCTACACTATACATTGAGTCTAACTAGCAATACTTCTCAACATAAGTTGTTCTTTTATAGTGCTTGCAAAAGGATACACTTTCTTTTTCTTTTCTCCATCTTTACTACCTTTAATTTCATCTTTCCATTTTTGTCTTATCATCACTAGGCCTTTTTAAATGTGATGTCAGCTTGTCTATGCTTCTTACCACTAGAGCAGCTTCCAAGGAGTCACTCTATCTAATAGCCCTTCTCAATTCCAAAGTTTGCAAGGCATTAACTAGCTTGGCAAGTGTAAACTTGCTTAGGTCATTAGAGTTCTCCAAAGAAGAAATTTCAAACTCATACTTCTTTGACAATCACAATAAGACCTTTTCCTTTATCCTTTATTTAGTCAAGTCCTCTACTAACAACCTAATCTCATTGATAGTCTTCATAAGTTTGTCTACAAACTCTTTAGCAAACCCAATGTCTTTCATTTTGAGAGACTCAAACTCTCAACTCAAGTTTGGGACTAGAATGCTTTTGGTCACTACTATGAAACTCTTCCTTTAGCTTTTCCTAAGCTTCTTTTGCACTCTCACATGACACTATTATGGTGAAACCAAAATGAATACATGTTAGAGTTTTGCACAATTTCATTGTTTCCTTACTGTGATGCTGAAGTTAAGTTATAATGGGATTATTAAAGAGTGCTAGACTTCATTTCCATTCTCAATTATATTTCAGAGATCAAGAGACCTTAGATAGGCCTTCATCTTAACAATCCATATAGAATAGTTCTCACCAAAATATACTAGTGGAGCTAAGGTTGGAAATGAACTCTTAGATACCATTTCAATTTTTTAAGTGTTTTAGGTCATTTAAGAAGGTTTTCTCTCTGGTTTTTTCTTTGCTCATAAACACTAAAACATGAGTTTTGTAAGATCAAAGGGACTCTAATCGCACTATTTAGAGGAGAAGGTTACTGCCTTGTTATAGACAATAACAAGAGAAGAAAGGAAAGAAGATGAAGATTGACATATTACAACAAAAAGCACTAAAAATTTTATGGTTGTAATTTTTCTACAGCTTCATTGTAAATCGAATTCCCCAATAAAAGGTTATTAAATTGAAATTGAAATTGTTATTTTGAAATTGAAACTACATAATTAAATTAATTACCTTAGCAAAAAGATTGTTAGAAATCAAATAGATGTTTATCGAATTAACACATTGTTGTACAAATATTTTGAAATTTTAATATAGATTGGCAGCCTACTAAATATGATCTATATGTAACTATATATTTTTAAAGTTGAAAGAAACTTAATGAAATATTTATGTAACAACACGTAATTTTAAAAATATCTAATTATTTAATTTAAATTTTAATTTTTCAAGTAGACTCTTCACAATTTATATTATTTAATATTAATTTACTAATTACTTTATAATCTTTTTTAATATTTAAAAAATTAAAATTTCAAAATTTTAACATATATCTTATTTACTTAATTACAATTTAAAATGTATTATAATTTATTCAATTAATATTAATTTTTTCACATATTTCAAAAATATGTAGTATAAATACTTATAATTAAGGAAAATAAAAAAAATAAAAAAATAATTTGAAATTTCTATTTTTTTGTTTTTTAGAGCAAAAAGAAAAATCTCCAAATTTGCCATTATTTCTCAAAACTCATAATTTAAGTCTTCTTTTTTCATTTTTTCCATTTAAAGAAAATATAAATAAAAATACATTTTTCAATAAATATGATAAATTTGCTCATCATGTGAGTCAAATACAAATGTTTAAATATATATTATCAAAATTAAGACAAAATTGATGAATAATTTTGTAGCAATATTTATTTAATTTTAAAAAATATTTAAATAATTAATTTAATTTTTAATTTTATTACAAATTTTCATGTATTATTTTGTTTAACATCAATTTAATAGTTAATTTATAATTTTTTTAATATTTTAATAAAATTAAAATTTCAATATAAAATTAATTTACTCAATTACAATTTAAGTGCATTACAATTTATCAAATTTATATTAACAATTTTCACATATTTTTAAATTCCATGTAACGTAAATACTTATAATTAAAATGATAATTTTAAAAAAAAGAAAAAAAATAATTTTAAATTTCTCCTTTTATTTTTTTAAAAGGAAAAAATATTTTGAAAATTTTTTTTATTTAAAAAAATTCTCATATTTTTCTCCTTTTATTTTTTTGAAAAAAAAAATGCTACTTATCAATTAATTAGAAAGAAGATCACCTACATTGATAAATATCCAAGGAAAATCAATTCTCATTACAATAAGAAACCTAAAGAAGTTTATGTAGAACGAAGAACCTTATAGGGAGCAGATTTAAGATCAAATTTCATTGAGTTTAATAAAATCCCCCAGTCACTACTTTTGAGTTTGCACAAAATAAAAGAAGTCACTTAAGTCATTACAATACATAATATAATATAGAGGCACCACATGTTCATTCACGTAAGAACACTACGCAGGAGACCAAAGCTTTAGCCTAATGGTCAGATGTAAAGGCTCCAGACCCAAAACACCCTAGGTATAAAATCATTACAGCACAAGAATTTCTTAAAAATCTGAATGAAAACAAAAGGGTGAGAAGGAACAAATAAAAAAGAATGCCTTATGCCTGAGTAATGGGATGTCTTACAAATCTGAACACAAAAGTAGGGGAGCATCAGTTTCATGAGGCTAAAACTATCTTCTTGTGATATCATTTTTTATTTCTTTAAAAAGTGTCTTCTTGTGTATTAACATTTTCTTAACAAATGTAAATCCAAAATTCAAACTACAAATCCCCTCATTTTCAAATTATCCAAATAGAAAAATAAACCAAAATGAAAATTATACCTTAAATAAATCAATAACATTTTAAACAAATTTATGATCTTAACAAGGGTGAGAAAAAATGAAGAAAATAAGTAAATAGGTCAACTATAACTGATAGTTAATTATTAAAATTTGTTCATCTAAAGAATTAACAAAGAAAGTACTACAATGCAAAACTATATATCAATATGAAAGAAAATAATGGAAAACAAAAAAAAAGAAAAAAGCAAGAAAAAAAACATATTTCTTATAAAAATAAGCATTCATTTATAAGACTAAATGAAAAATAATTAATCTATATCTTTTATAATTCTTATAGTATTTTGTACGTGTTACAACCAGATTTTCTTTTATGAAAAATGTTTGGAGGCATGTTTCTCTGAGATCGCCTTTTGGGAGATTTTTTATCAAGGTTAGTGAATGGTGGTGCCATAATGACCATTTGTTAGTGGTCAACATCACTTTTATTGATGAGCTTTTCAATTCATGAAAGAATTATAACTCAAATAATTTTCTCTAGTTAAATAAATAGAAATGAAATTTTTATGACAAAGAATATGGATAAGGAAATGAGATCATTTGTGTTAAGAAAAAGCAAAATTATACAAGGTAAAAAAAATTCTTACACATGCAAGACGTAAATGCAATGAAAAAGAATATATGTAAACAAATTTATTGCTTATTTTCTAAATAATGGATGGTATTATAATTTGCTTGATATGGTAAATAAAATTTGGGGATTTGAAGCAGTTGTTTTTGTTTTTGAAACCATAATTGATGCTACACTGTTTGTCTCATTTTCTGGCACCAGAAATATGAAATTGGCTCATATTTCTAGTATAATTAGTATGGACCTCAAGTTCAACCTTGATGTCCTATCAATTCGACCTGAAATTTTGGAAGGAAGTCAACTAGGCTCAATTATTACCCAGCAATGCAAGACACGCCCTTTTCGGCTGAAACTAGCTTAGATTGGCACCACACCAATGGAAAATTTTGATGATCTAGTTTACTTTCAAGTAGGCAATGGCTAACATGCTTTCTTGAACTGAAAAGAAAATGGGAACGTGTGGCCAAACTGCTTTTTGCAACTATAGATGAAAGTTTACCGTGTACTTCTCTAAAAACTAGAAATCTATGTGAGCAACAACCACACCAATGGATAATTAGTCGGCCCATTTCAAATTATTTCAAGGCAAAACCATTTCATTTCATAGATCCACACGTAAACATAAAATGATGTCATTTAACATGAAGACAATGTAAAATCTTTTGTCATCCTCAATTTACATTTCTAATTTACTTTTGTTGTTTCCTTTATTCCTTCAATTGCCTTCTCTTCTGCAATTGCAACAATGAGAAAATTCTTAAGAACCTCATTGTCATGAAGAGATAATCAGGAGCAAATTCAAAATCCGAAATATGTTACCACTGGTGATAAGTTTACGTGACAATCATTTAAACGAGCTCAAAAAGTAATCTTACATTTAGTCCCATGATTTCATGCTGGAGATATACCTTCAAATTCAACTGCATCCATAAAAATAGTATTAAGATCAAAGAACAACCAAAAATAAGCATGTCTCTTTCTTTATAGAAGACAAACGCTAGACATAATATATTTTAGTCACACATATATTTTATTAGTAGCAAAATATTTTTTCAAATAAATTTCAAATTGTTACTATGACAGTCATTGATATGATTCCCACTTTAAAGATGGAATGCACCTAGAGAAATGTGAACGTGGGACTTTGTTCCTAATTTATGCCATTCTCTGTTTGCCTATGCCACTAGACAAATTATGGGTGTTTCTCATACTTTATGTTCATGCAACTTACCATTCATTTAGTTTTGTTTTCTAAATATATATCCCATACATTTTGTCCATATAATACTCGCGTAAAGGAGATGAGTGCAACTTTGTCTATAATTTTTTGATCTTCCAAAAGAAAAATGAAAAACAAAAGGTTAGTTAATGAGAATACCTGCTGCGGGTGGTTCTTTTCCACACCTTGCAACGCACTGAGAAATACATGCCTCAGAAAATGCACCAGAACATCCAATGATGCAATTTTGCACACAACTTAAGGCTTGCACTTCAGTTGTGGATTGTATGAGCATGATTGCAAATGCCAAAATGCCAAAAGTCTCCCTATTACAATATTGCTAGCCATGTGTACCTAATGCTTGCTTTAGTTTCTTGTCACTGTTATTTTTTTGACATCCTTTCCTTTGCTATATATATGTTTAGGAAACTGTTGGCCAAACACTTTTGAAGGGCATTAAATGTTTCTAGTTTAATTAATATGTCATTTAGTGAGACAAAAAAAACTAAGAAGTTTACTCATATTTATTTTGAAAAACTGATTATTAAAAGTTATAATCTAATTAAATATAAAAGTAAAATTAAGTCTAAAGATAACTGATTTTGTATTTTTTTTAAACTATAAAAGATCTGAATCTTAATGTATGATCAAGATATATATAAAATATATATAATACTGTTGAAGTGTGTATATATAATTTTATTGAAAATTTTAACATAAATTAAAGTACTTGTAGGGTGTATCTATCTAATTTTTGGACTTTGTAAAGTTTACTTCTATATTCTTTTTCCCTCAACTCTCTTCACTTTATTAATCTTTACTTTTTTTACTGGTAGAGGGAGAGGAATATATGATCCCAAGATTTGTCAAATGATATATGCTGTATATAAGTATCATATCCTAAATCTTTAGACATGAAGGTAAGTAGTTGTCTCAAGGGCATAAACCCAAAAAGATAAAGGAATATCGAGTAGATACTTCAAGGATCAAACAATATTTAATAGGGTTATATTTACTCTTTTAGAAAAATGATTATGTTGTGGTGTTTGGGTAAATGTCCATTGAGAGAAAAATTGATTCTCTTTCAAGTAACCACCAAATTTTTAGCTTAAGTATTCACCTCCTTAATCTAATCATAGGATTTTAATAATTCTACTAATTTGTTTCTCTACTTCATTTCTTGATTCTTTGAATTCTTCAAAATATTAAAATTCATATTTCATTAGATACACATAACCATATCTTGATTGATTATTTGTGAATGTAATGAAATATGACTAACCACCTCTTGCATGTGTTGCCTAAGGCCACATACATCAATATGTATGAATCCTAGTAACTCATTAACACATTCTCTTTTCATTTCTAAAGAAGTCTCAATTATCTTATCCAATAAACAAGATTCATATATTTTGTATGATTCATAATCAAATAGATCCAAGTAACAATTGTTATATAACTTAACCTTCCTTAATCAAGCTTATATAAAAAAAATTCAGACAAATATTAGATCTATAATAAACATAATTTTTCTCAAAAGAACAACTTTTATCATTAAATGTAAAAGTAAATTCATTTAAAGTTAGATTGGAAATGGAAATGATGGTTTCAAAAAGTATAGGGACATATAACAATTCTTTAGTTCTATTACTAGGCTAGAAAGAAAAAGTAAACTATAAGTTCCAATGGCTAATGCAGCAATTCTTGCTTCATTTGCAAATCATAGGTCTACCTCACATTTCTTCAACCATTGACTTCTGATGATTTCCTACATATTTTTACAAATATTAGAACCATATCCAATATCTAAATATCCAAGTAATAAAAACAAAAGTAGAAAGATTTATCTCAATCATAAACATACCTAATCCAAAGGCTTCACTAAGCTTCTTTACCTTTAGTCTAGCAAGATAAATCTTGCAATTCCTTTTTTTAGTGGCCTTCTTTACCACAATGATGGCAAGTGCTTTTGCTCTTATCCTTTTTACATCACCACTTGATTCAACACTTCCAACTTAAGATTCAAAATGAGGTTTAACTTGAGGACTTTTTTTAGTTCTTTACCATCTTAGATTAGATTCCTTCAAGATCTCTTTTCTATATTAAACAAATTTTTGAGACAAACTTTATTGTGTAGGCATTCATGATATTCTCAAGTTACCGTTTAAGAGACAAACTAGACACAACATGTATGCTAAATATATGCCTCCACTTCTTCTTCATCACCAAGAGTAGGAAGATCCTCATCGAGGATGTAGAACTTCTTTCCTTACTTAAGAATAATTCTCAAGATTTTATACTAGTCTAAAACATTTAGTCCAATGAGTTTGTTCACTTCAACTAGCTTTGTATATATGGACAAATCATTACTCATTTTGATCTAGCAACATTAATTTCATGCATACATATCAAAATTAGATCAGGTCTTTAATCCTTATTTTATTTACTCCCATTTTTTTATTTAAATCAATAAATCTCTACATTAACTTGAAAGATCTTACTCTAAAATTTTCTAATGGGTCAAGATCCCATTTAATTTATTTCACCTTGAGATAATCTAACAATCAAATAAAAAATAATTAGGTAGATAACATAACTTATCAATTACATCACATGTGACTCTTATATCAATTAGATGATAACTCTTTGTCTAAACAAATCACATATGATGCATCCAACCATTGTCTCTAAATTTATGTGATCATGAGATAACTCATAAAAAACGCACAAATATAGTTAATTAGGACCCATTAATTATAATATCAAACATATTCAAGTTAAGGAGGTTTTTGGCTAACCTAATAAACCTTCTTTAAACAAAACTCTGGTTTTATTCTATAATAATAAAAGCCAACTCATCATGTTCTTATCATGTACTTAATATTTGAGTTGTGGATTTTAGTTAATTATAGTTATCCCATGCATTAGCATCACAATTGTAATATATATTGCATATATAGCATACAATCCTTTATGACATTCTAATATGCATGATTATAGGCTCTACTATGTTATCTTCCTCAAGCTATTCAGGAAGTTAAATAGTCAAATCCTAAAGGATTGGAAATTAATCTTCCAAAGCCTTTTTGTAATTAAATTAAATGTAAAGAAAACTGAAGAAAATAGCATCAAGTAGAAAAGAATAAGGTCTTATGACAATTATATTTTTTCTTTTTCTTTTTTCCTTTCCTCTTTGGAAAGAAGGGAAGATGCATGGAATGTTTAGGTTAGCTCTCAACTTTATCTTAGCCAACATCCTACTCACAAGGGAGTGGAGCAAACTACTTATTGTTGTGTTGCCCTAACCTAAGGAAGGGCATTTGGTAAAGAGCATTTTTTTGAAGGAGGGAAAGCAAGGTTGACAAGGCACTTTGAGGAGTTAACTAGACTGGATTGCTTGATGGACATTTTACATGACATAAGAAATTTTACTTGAGGTCCATTGCTAGTAGAGGTTACTTACTCTCCCTAATAGTGAAGGAAAAGGGTGGGGGTTAGTTCATAGTGATGGTGGATTTCATGAGATCTATGTTAATTGTCAGAAACATGACTGGCTACATCCAAGTATAGCCAACTTAGGTTGAGATGGGATGGACAAGCAAAGACTACAGTATAAATACCATAGAAAATTGGACAAAACCCACCCTTTGCAGCCAACATTGAAAGATACATATATAGAAAAGATTGATTCAAAATGTCTAGGTACTGAGAGTCTTTGCAATTTCATTACCTCATCAAATATCTTAAGATTATCTTCACTAAGTAATATGGAATTTGATTCCATGCTAATTCCTTTGTCCCTTCAACTAGGAACACAAAGAAATCATAACCAAAAGTCTTTACTTCCCTTACTCTTTTTGCTCCTCATTAGTTTTATTTTTATTTGCTAAAGCATCATTTTCATTATCAAGAACTTATTTTTATTTTGGAATGTTAGAAACTAAGATGAATTTATTTTCATCAAAAATAGCATTTATCAATTTAATGATTATTTTAATAGATATTAAGATGTTAAGCTCTATGACTATTAATTGATCAGTCTTATTGATGTGAACATATCCTAAAAAAATGGACTCAAGTCCCCTTTAAACTAACTTTCTCAATTTTCATTAAGGAAACCTAACAATTGCTTTACAAAACCAAATTCTTAAATAACAAGGTTAGGCTTTCTTTTATTCGAGAACTTATATGGGGTTGTTTTGTTACTTTTGGTTGGATCTATATTTGAAATATGG
>CM075424.1:1980303-2024303 GCA_037832385.1 Rhizophora apiculata | reverse complement strand
CTTGCTGCTTTTATTTACACAACGTTTCGTTCAATTTATGGGTTGCTTTCTAAATTTATTGTCAAGAAAATGCATTCTTTAAGGATAACTTAATGTGTAATCAATCTTTTTGGTTTTGTTCAAATAATTTTCATAGATGTCATGATTTTAAAACTTCAAAATAGTTAGAGAATTGCTGCCTATTTTCTTAAAAAACTGCTACCTATTCTCTTAAAAAACCACTACCTATTTACTTAAAAAATTGCAACCTATTCACTTAAAAAATCACTACCTTTTTCCATAAAAAACTGATGTTTATTCTCTTAAAAAATTGTTGTCTATTTTTTTAAAAAACTATTACCTATTCACTTAAAAAATTGTTATCTATTGTCTTAAAAAACTATTACTTATTCTCTAAAAAATTGCTACGTATTCTCTAAAAAATTCATTGTCAAGAAAATGCATTCCTTAGGGACAACTTAGTGTGTAACCAATCTTTTTGGTTCTATTCAAATAATTGTCATAGATATTCTAGTTTTTGAACTTCAAAAGAGTTAGAGAATCATTGTGTATTTTCTTAAAAAACTGGTATCTATTCTCTTAAAAAATCATTGCCTATTTGCTTAAAAAATTGCTACCTATTCAATTAAAAAATCACTACCTCTTCACTTAAAAAACTATTACCTATTTCCTTAAAAAATTGATATTTATTTTCTTAAAAATTGTTGTCTATTCCTTTAAAAAACTATTACGTATTCACCTAAAAAATTACTATCTGTTCTCTTAAAAAACTATTACCTATTCTTTAAAAAATTATTGCCTGAAATGCCTTTAGGCAATGGTTTCATATATGTTACTATAGGCAAAGAAAACCACTACATTAGATTTATTATAGTGCTCACAAATGTAGTGGTCTAAAAACCACTACATTAGACTTTAGGCAATGGCTTTAAGCTCAAATGCACTAGTTTTGAACCATTACCTTAATCCATTTTTTGGGTAGTGATGCCCTAATCAAATTAAAATCAGCAGCTATTAACCAAGGAAATTTGCAATAGCATGGATTGTTCTTAGGCCTTCCCTTAGCTATTTTCCTTGATCTAAATACAAACACCTATACATTACACTAAGAAACCAAGATTAGTCATCACCTTTTTGCATTAGCAAATGGATAAATTGCTTGCTTATACTTAGCAGCTCAAGTTTCAAACTTGAATTTCTTAAAGGGTCTTGGGTAAAAAAACCATTGTAGCACAAGAATTTCTTTAAAATCTTAATGAAAACAAGGGGGTGAGAAGGAAAGGAAAACAACAAATGCCTTAGCAACGTGATGTCTTAAAAATCTAAATACAAAAGCAAGGGAGCATTAGTTTGATGAGGCTAACACTGTCTTCTTGTGATATTTTTTTCTTTTTTGTTGTTTAAAAACTATCTTCTTGTATATTATCATTTCCTCAACAAATGTAGATCCAACATTTAAACTACAAATCCCTTCATTTTCAAATTGGCCAAATAGAAAAATAAACCAAAATGAAAATTCTACCTTGTATAAGTCAATAACATTTTAAATAAATTTGTGTTCTTAACTAGGGTGGAAAAAAGAAGAAAATAAATAAAAAGGTCAGCTATAATTGATAGTCAATTATTAAAACTCATTCATCTAAAGAATTAAAAAAGAAAGTACTGTAATAGAAAACTACATCTCCAAATAAAAGAAAATAGTGAAAAAAGCAAAAAAGAAAAAAGTACGAAAAAATATATTTCTCATAAAAATAGGCATTCATTTATAAGACTAAATAAAAAAAAAATTAATTTATGTCTTTCATAATTCTTATAGTATTTTATATATGTTACTACTTAATTTTCTTTTTAAAATATTTGGAGGTATGTTTCTTTGAGATCTTTTTGTAGGAGATTTTTTACTAAGACTGGTGAATGGTGATGTCATAATGACCACTTGTTAATGGTCGACATCACTCCTATTGATAAATTTTTTTAATTTATGAAAGAATTATAACTCAAATGATTTTCTTTGTTTATATAAATAGAAATAATAATTATATGACAAAAAAATATGGATAAGGGAATGAGATCATTTGTGTTAAGAAAAAGCAAAATTATATGAGGTAAAAAAATTTTTACATGCACAAGACATAAATGCAGTGGAAAGGAACATACGTAAACACTTTTATTGCTTATTTTCTAAATAATGATTGATACTATAATTTGGTTGATATGGTGAATAAATTTTGGGGTTTTGAGGCAATTGTTTTTGTTTTTGAAACTATAATTGATGCTACCATGTTTGTCTCATTGTCTAGCACTAGAAATTATGACATTGTCTTGTATTTCTATTATAATTAGTATGGCCTTTTGGGTGGAAGGCAACTAGGCCCAATTATTAGCCAGCAATGCAAGGCATGGCCTTTTCTGCCGAAACTGGCTCATATTGGCGCCACACCATTCTAAATTTTGATGATCCAGTTTACTTTCAAGTAGGCAATGGCTGACATGATTTCTTGAACTGAAAAGAAAATGGGAACGTACGGACAAACTTCTTTTTGCGACTACAGGTGGAAGTTTACTGTGTGCATCTCTAGAAACTAGAAGTCTATAAAGTACGACAGATTACATACACAAATCAAAAATGATATTTGTCTAGAATGCCTTAGACAATTGTTGGATGTGTCAAAACAAATCCGATAAAAAACAGTAAAAAACAATATATATATATATGAATGACAAACACACCAAGAACAATCAATCGGCCCATTTTGAATTATTTCGAGACAAAACCATTTCATTTCATCAATCCACACGTAAATATAAGAGAGATATCGTTTGACAAGAAGACAATGTGAAATCTTTTGTCATCCTCAGTTTACACTTCTAATTTACTTTTGCTGTTTGCTTTATTCCTTCAACTTCCATCTCTTTTGCAACTGCAGTGATGACAAAATTCTTAAGAACTTCATTGTAATGAAGAGATAATTAAGAGCAAATTTCAAATCGAAAATATGTTACCACTTGTGATAAGTTTATGTAGCAAGCATTTAAACGAGCTCCAAAAGTAATCTTACATTTGGTCCCATGATTTCATGCTGGAGATAGACCATCAAATTCAACTGCATCCGTAAAAAATAGTAATATAAGATCGAATCGTCCAAAAGAAAAATGAAAAACAAAAGGTTAGTTATTGAGAATACCTGCTGCGGGTGGTTCTTTACCACACCTCGCAACGCACTGAGGAATACATGCCCCAGAAAATGCACCAGAACATCCAAGGATACAATTCTGTACACAACTTAAGGCTTGCACTTCAGTTGCAGATTGTACGAGCATGACTGCAAATGCCAATGCCAAAAGTCTCCCTATTACAATATTGCTAGCCATGTGTACCTAATGCTTGCTTTAGTTTCTTCTCACTATGTTAATTTTTTTACACCCTTTCATTTGCTATATAAATGGTTAGGAAAGTGTTAGCCAAACACTTTTGAAGGGTATTAAATGTTTCTAGTTTAATTAATGTATCAATTAGTGAGACAAAAAACAACCAAGGAGTTTACTTATATTGATTTTAAAAAATCGATTATTAAAAGTTATGAAATAATTAAATATAAAAGTAAAAATTAAGGGCAAAGATAACTAATTTCATATTTTTTAACCTATAAAAGATCCCAATCTAATTTTGTGAGATGGTGTGAAAGTACATAACATATGAACTCATATAATTAGGGGGAAAAGATGAGCAAAAAATATATGTTTTCTTAATGTATGATCAAGATATATACACACTTTTATATATATATATAAAATACCATTGAAGGGTATATATATAATGTTATTGAACCTTTAACATAAATTAAACTACTTGTAAAATCTATTTACCTAATTTTTGGACTTTGTAAATTTTAATTCAATGTTCCTTTTCCCTCAACACTATTCACTTTATTATTCTTCATTTTTTTAACTAGTAGGGGGAGAGGAATGGATGAACCCAGGATTTGTCAAATGATATATGCTTCATATAAGTATCATATCCTAAATCTTTAGACATGAGATGTTTGGTCTCTTACCATTTTATATCTCATATGGAGTCAACAGATCTGGTAGAAGTCAATTAAGACGGTAAGTAGTAGTCTCAGGGGCATAAACCCAAAAAGATAAAGGAATATCAATTTGGCTCATCAAAGATCAAACCACATCTAGTAGGGTTATATTTCCCCTCTTAGAAACTTGATTATGTCGTGGTGTTTGAGTAAATGTCCATTGAGACAAAAACTCATTCACTTTCAAGTAAACTCCAAATTCTTAAGTATCCAACTCCTCGATCTAATCATAGAATTTTAATACTTATACTAGTTTGTTTCTTTATTTCATTTCTAATTCTTTGAATTTATAGAAAGATTCGAATTTATATTTCATTAAATACACATAACCATATCTCAATAGATTATTTGTGAATGTAATGAAATAAAACAAACCACCTCTTTCATGTGTTGCCTAGGACCACATACATCTACATGTATGAATCCTAATAACTCATTACATGTACCCTTTTTCGTTTTAAAGAAGTCTTAGTTATCTTATCCAATAAACAAGACTCATATATTTTATGTGATTCATAATCAAATAGATCCAAGTAACAATTCTTATATAACTTAACCTTCTTGATCAAGCTTATATAAACAATTTATATAAATATTAGATCTATAATAAACATAATTTTTCTAAGAAGAACAACCTTTATCATTATATGTAAAAGTAAATTCATTTAAAGTTAAACTAGAAATGGAAATGATGTTTTTAGAAAGTATAGGAACATATAACAATTCTTTAGTTCTATTACTAGGCTAAAAGGAAAAGGTAAACTATAAGTTCTAATGGCTAATATAGCAGCTCTTGCTTCATTTACAAATCATAAGTTGACCTCACCTTTCTTCAACTGTCTATTTCTGATGATTTCCTACATATTTCTACAAATATGAAAACCATATCCAATATCTAATATTGAATATCCAATATCCAAGTAATAAATCAAAAGTAGAAAGATTTATCTCAATCATAAACATACCTATACCAAAGGTTTCACCAGACTTCTTCACCTTTAGTCTAGCAAGATAAATCTTGCAATTATATTTTTAGTGGTCTTGACCACAATAATGGCAAGTGCTTTTGTTCTTGTCCTTTTCACATCACTACTTGATTGAAATGCCTTGGTTGCTGAAGCCTTTTCCTTTTTTGTTCTTCTTCTTGGGCCTTTTGCTCTTCACATTGGAAGAATCCATAAGAAGAAAAGAAGTCTTCTCTTTCTTTAGAGTTCGCTTTGTAGTTTTAAGCATATTCAATAATTCAACTAATGTAACTTCCAACTTGTTCATAGAGAAGTTCGCAATAAACTATGAACAAACCTAAGATAGCGACTACAAGATCAAGTCAACGCTTAACTCTGAATTATGGTAAAATACAATCAGCCCAATTTCTCAACGTAGCTAATCTTTAGAATATTAGCATTCACTAAAGATCCTTCTACCATCTTACATTAGAACAATTCCTTTAAGATCTCATATCTTTTAGTTGTAGTTTCTATATCAATAACTTCTTGAGAAGCAGAATTATTGTGCAGGCATTCACAATATTCTTTTGTCACCTTTGAAGTTTGAGAGACAACTAGCTAACATCACACATGTAGCATGATCATCATCATCCTTATGCTAAATATATGCCTCCACTTCTTCCACATCACCAAGAGTAGGAAGATCCTCATCAAGGACATATAACTTCTTTTCTTACTTGAGAAAAATTCTAAAGATTTTATACTAGTCTAAAAAATTTGGTCTAGTGAGGTTGTTCACTTTAACTATGCTTTGTATATATATAGACAACTTATTACTCATTTTCACCTAGCAACCTATATATTTAATTCTAATTTTAGTGATACCCTTTTTTTTTTTTATTTAAGTCAACAAATCTCTATGTTGACTTGAAAGATCTTACTCTAAAATTTTCTAATGGGTCAAGATCCCATTTAATTTATTTCACCTTGAGAATAAAAAATCATTAGCTAGATAACATAACTTATCAATCAGATTGCATGTGACTCCTATATCAATTAAATGACAACTCTTTGTCTAAACAAATCACATATGTTGTATCTAACCATTGTCTCTAAATTTATGTGATCATGAGATAACTCATCCAAATCACACAAATATAGTTAATTAGGACCCATCAATTATAATATCAAACATATTCAAGTTTAGGAGGCTTTTAGCTAGCCTAACAAACCTTCTTCAAACAAAACTTTGGTTTTACTTCAATATTCCTTTTCCCTTAACTCTCTTCACTTTATTATTTTTTATTTTTGTTACAGGTCAACAGAGTACATGATTCCAAGATCTATTGAATGATTTACGCTTTATATAAGTATCATATCCTAAATCTTTAGACATGAGATTTTTTGTCTCTTAACATTTTATATCTTATATGGCTTCTTGTCAATAGATTTGGAGAAAAGCATATTAAGAAGGTAAGTAGCGATTTCAAGGGCATAAACCCAAAATGATAAAGGAATATCAACTTGATTCATCAAGGATCAAACCATATCTAATAGGGTTATATTTCCCCTTTTAGGAACATGATTATGTTGTGGTATATGAGTAAATGTCCATTAAGAGAAAAACTCATTCTTTTTCAAGTAACTGTCAAATTCTTAGCTTAAGTATTCATCTTCTCAATCTAATCATAAGATTTTAATACTTCTGCTAGTTTATTTCTTTACTTCATTTCTTAATTCCTTGAAGTTTTCAAAATATTCAAATTTGTATTTCATTAAATACACATAGCCATATCTCAATTGATTATTTGTCAATGTAATGAAATAAGACAAACCACCTCTTGCATGTGTTGCTTATATGTAAGAATCCTAATAACTCATTATCATGTTCTCTTTTTCTTTTCAAGAAGTCTCAATTATCTTATCCATTGAACAAGATTCACATATTTTATACGATTCATAATCAAATAGATCCATGTAATAATTCTTATATAAGTTAACCTTCCTTAATCAAGCTTATATAAAAGATTTATATAAATATCAGATCTATAATAAACATAATTTTTCTAAAAAGAACAACATTTATCATTAAATGTAAAAGTCAATTCAGTTAAAGTTAAACTAGAAATGGAAATGATGTTTTTAGAAAGTATAGGAACATATAACAATTCTTTAGTTTTATTACTAGACTCGAAAGAAAAAGTAAACTATAAGTTCCAATGGCTAATGTAGTAACTCTTGCTTCATTTACAAATCATAGGTCTACCTCACATTTCTTCAACCATATACTTCTAATGATGTCTAACATATTTCTACAAATATGAGAACCATATCTAATATTTATTATCCAAGTAATAAAATCAAATGTAGAAAGATTTTTCTCAATCATAAACATACCTAAACAAAGGCTTTACTAAGCTTTTTCACCATTAGTCTAGCAAGATAAATCTTTCCATTCCTTTTTCAGTGGCCTTCTTTACCACAATGATAGCTAATGCTCTTGCTCTTGTCCTTTTCACATCACTACTTCATTGAAATGCCTTTGTTGCATAAGCCTTTCCTTTTCTGTTCTTCTTTTTAGGCCTTTTGCTCTTCACATTGGAAGAATCCATGAGAAGAAAATGAGTTTTCTCTTTCTTTAGAGTTTGCTTTGTAGTTTTAAGCATATTCAATAATTCAACTATCATAACTTCCAACTTGTTCATATAAAAGTTTACAATAAACTATGAACAAACATAAGGTAGAAACTACAAGATTAGGTCAACACTTAACCCTAAATTTATTGTAAAATCCAATTAGCCCAATTTCTTAATGTAGCTAATCTTCATAATATTAGTATTCACCAAAGATCCTTCTACCATCTTACATTGGAACAATTCCTTTAAGATTTCATATCTCTTAGTCCTAGTTTCTATATCAAACAACTTCTTGCAATGCAAAATCATCACCATGAGTAGGAAGATCCTCATCAAAGACATAGAACTTCTTTCCATACTTCAAAACAATTCTCAAGATTTTATGCTAGTCTAAAACATTTGGTTGGATGAGGTTGTTCACATCAATTATGCTTTTTATATTTGGACAAATTATTACTCATTTTGAGCTAGCAATCTATATATATATAAATAGAGTGATTATTAATTTCATGCATACATACCAAAATTAGATTAAGTCTTTAATCCTTATTTTAGTTACTCTCACTTTTTTATTTAAATCAATAAATCTCTATGTTGACTTGAAAGATCTTACTCTAAAATTTTCTAGTGGGTCAAGATCCCATTTAATTTATTTCACCTTGTGATGATCTAAGAATCAAATAAAAATAATTAGGTAGATAACATAACTTATCAATTACATCTCATGTGACTCTTATATCAATTAAATGACAACTCTTTGTCTAAACAAATCACTTATGTTGCACCTAACCATTATCTCAAAATTTGTGTGATCATGCGATAATTCATCCAAATTGCACAAATATAGTTAATTAGGACCCATCAATTATAATATCAAACATATTCAAGTTAAGGTGGCTTTTAGCTAACCTAACAAACCTTTTTCAAACAAAACTCTTATTTTATTCTATAATTATAAAAGCCAACTTACCATGTTCTTATTGTGTACTTAATATTTGAGTTGAGGGATTTAGTCAATTATAGTTATCTCATGCATTAGCATCATAATTATAATATATATTGCAAATATAGCATACAATCCTAGTATGATATTCTAATATGCATGATTATAGGCTTTACTATGTTATCTTCCTCAAGCTATTGAGGAAGTTAAATGGTCAAATCCTAGAGGATTGCAAATTAGTCTTCTGAAGGCCTTTTTGTACTTAAATTAAATGTAAAGAAAATTGAGGAAAATAGCATCAAGTAGACAAGAATAAGGTCTTACGACACTTATATCTTTTCTTTTTCTTTTTTTCTTCTCCTTCCCTTTGGGAAATAAAGGATGATATGTGGAAAGTTTAAGTTAGTTCTCAGCTTTATCTCAGCCAACATCCTACTCTCGAGGGAGTAAAGCAAACTACTCATTGCTATGTTGCCCTAACCCAAGGAAAGGCATTTGGTGAAGAGCATTATTTTGAAGGTGGGAAAGTAGGGTTGACAAGCCATTTTGAGGACGTAATTGGATTGGATTGCTTGATGGACATTTTACATGGCATAAGAAATTTTACTTGCGGTCCCTTGCTAATAAAGATTGCTTACTCTCCTTAGTAATGAAGGAAAAGAGTCAGGGTTTTTTCATAATGATAGTGGTTCTCATGAGATCTATGTCAATTGTTGGAATCATGGTTGGCTACATACAAGTATAGCCAAATTAAGATGATACAAGATGGACAAGCAAAGACTATAGCATAACTACCATAAAAAATAGGAGAAAACCCACCCCCTTTAACTAACATAAAAAGATACATATAAAAAGAGCATTGATTCAAAATTCCTAAGTATTAAGAGTTAATGAAGGGAAGGGATTGGGGCTTAGTAGACATAAGTCCTTAAATTGGAAATATTTGACTTACAAATTAAGATGTGCTAATGGCAATGATATGCCAAACCCACTTATCCTACTCCTATTGATATCTCAAGATGGACATACTAAGATTAGATGGGATCCTTAGGACATGCATTATAAATTCTACGTAATAGAAATATCATCTTGATTTGACTCCCTTGACACCTTCATTTGGATCTCCATAGTTACAAATAGATATCCAATCTTCATCCTAAATTCTTTAATTGTATTACTTTTACATAATTATAAGAAAAACATCAAGTTACATTTAAGAAGAGTTTAAATAAGAAGTGAATTTATAAGTAGAAAATAAGAGAAAGGCATAGAAAGCAATCTCTTTACTGCAAAAATTACATTCATTCATATTAATAAAAAAAATCACATGGGTCTATAAGCTTATAATCCTCTATCATGTTATCATATTCACATTATATGCACAAAAATAAATACATGTTTAATTTTTATTATTGATATGAAAATTTAGTATTTAATTTACGTATCCAAATAAGAGTCCCAGTGAAATTAAAAAATAATTTTCTAATTCAACAAGTAATCTAATTTAATATAAGTCCTTAATCCTAATCTAATTAGGACATTTTAATTTTAGTTAAACACTATTTATAATGTAGAACATAATTTTTAAAATTATATTTGAATTAAATTTGTTCTAATTCAATAACTTAATTGAATTAGGTGTTCCATTTCTGAATAATTTAGAATCTTAAAAATCTAATCAAACTGATCTTATTGTTGTGCTAATTCAACATCACTCTTACACATAGAAATGTTTCCTAATGCAATGGAAGCATGTTTTCAACATTCATTAGCCATGACTGGGGTAACCACCAACTTCTAAACACAAGCTGCTGTGAAAAGTAATGGCCACCACTGTGGGTATAATTACCCATGCATGCATGCCATGCAAGGCTTGGCCTTATGACCCAATATGGCTTTCTTTAAAGCCATCAACGCTACCATGGTTAATTATCCAACAATCCACAGTAACACCCAAATTAATTTAAGCCCCATTTTTTTTTTTCTTTCTGTTTACTTCTATGGATTTCTCAAAACCATGACACATGAAAGAAAGAACTTTTCTCTTTTGCATGGTGAGACACAATGTTATGCTTTTGTTTTTTTTTCTATGTGTTTAACCAAAAACCAAATCAAGGAATTAATTTTAAATTTGTAATAACACTAAATAAACATATAAATCATATGAATTGTTAATCAATAACAACTAAACATAAAATTAAATTATATTTAACAAGCAAAT
This sequence comes from Rhizophora apiculata, assembly GCA_037832385.1. Taxonomy (NCBI): domain Eukaryota; kingdom Viridiplantae; phylum Streptophyta; class Magnoliopsida; order Malpighiales; family Rhizophoraceae; genus Rhizophora; species Rhizophora apiculata. Next base: position 2,013,468 of record CM075424.1, on the reverse strand, counting down.
CAGATTCTAATACTACTATTGGAAATTAAATAAAGGTTTATCAAAAAAATACGTAATGATATAAATATTTTAAAATTTTGAATTCCTAAAATACATCAGTTGGTTGTTAAATTTAAATACAAACCATACTAAAAGATGAGATAATTACCAATGAATCAAGTCTTCATTTCTCTTTCAAGTCAAATTGATAAGTTGTTGCAAGCCATTACTATCCAAAAGTTTGGCCTCTAATAGTATGCACATAGGAAACTATAGAGATAATTCTTAAAAACATAAACTCTTTTAAAGGAAGAGGGAGATAAAAAGGCAAACCAAAACAACATGCTAGCTCATAAGAATCAATGTGGTTGGCCATTTAGGGTTCTATATATGGTGAACTTTGGTTGTGTAAGGCCTAGTATTAGCTTCTAATAAATTATACTTTAGTTCTTATAATTTTAAATATTATATTTTGACTACACAAATTTCTTAAAATTTTTAATCAATTCTAACTTAATCTCTTTTTACCTTTCTCATCATTTTTTCTTTATGTATGTGGTCCATTAAGATCTTAACATGTAGATAATAAATATAAATTATAATTCCAAAAAAATATACAGATTAAACTCTTTTAATTTATCATTAATCTTCTAATTAATTAATTTATATCAATAAATTGAGATTAATGTCTAGACACATGTTATGATTACCTTAGTATTAGAAATGTATAAGTGCTTTGATTAATCCTTTTAGTATATGGTCTCTTACTGTAATTCAATTATTTTGTCATAAAAATACTCTAAATAAATATTGAGTATGAAACTAGTACTTATTCAATATTGTTTAATCATATTTGTTCTCAAATAATAATATAACAATTGATTCTATTGAGGAGATCAAGACTCTTTACAATCATTATTTTATCTTGCAAAAGGATTTCTCAAATCATCTATCAAGAACAATAGAACATTCTCCAACAATTACTTTAGGATGAAAAATCATTTATTAATTAATTTACAATTTATATGTAAGCAATACAATAATATTTGGAATTATACTTTGATATACTAAGTGTTTAATTTTTTTAATTTCATCACAATTATTTTCATAAAGTATATTTATTTTACAGACTTTATTTTTAGAACCATATCATTTGTGTAAACATTTTAACAATGAATAATGTCTTTTACTAATAATTGCATGCATAAATATTAAGTATGTTCATAATAAGTAAATAACCTATTCATTGCTAGCACACATCAACAAAAAGCAATTTCAAATTGTTATAAAGTTGAAATATCTTAAGATCAATTACATGCGGCCAATAAAAAACTATAATATGCTAGTATATCTCGACATTTTGAAAAAATACGATTCACAATAAATCTCTTAATTGGTTAGGCTCATTAACTATATTAATTATGCATAATAAAGTTCATGATATTGAATACAAATGATGATCAAAAGAGAAAAAAAATTAAAAAAAAAAAAAAAACAAATCTCCTCTTCTCCTAAAGACTTGAATTATACACATTTTATTTGATAGCAGCATGTTCTTGGTCAATTAATGACCACTTGCAAGTCAATTTGGATCCATGAAAAGTAGTACAAGATAGCAATGTATATTGAAATGTTCAAAACAAGAAATAATGAAGATGACATGTTCATTTTATTAGATCATAACTAGAAAATTCAAATGTGTCTTAAGGATAAAAAAAAAAGTTAGCTATGTAAATCCACTTCATTTCTATCTTTGTTTTTTTTCTTTCTTCATTGTAGAAGTTGCTAAATTTGAACATTAATTTTAAATGTATTCACCTATGTGGAATTAAATGGCTAATGTGTATTAACTTTAATAAAACCACAACATATAGGTTTATATACAATACTATGAAAATAAAGTGCTTATGAACAAAAGTGTTGAGAGTAGAATTATTATTACTAAAAACTTACATGTTACTTGATAATAGTAATAAAAATCTATGAAAAAATTAATAAATTATAAATATTTAACAAAAAATATTATTAAAGTAACAATTAGTATATAAATTGACCATAAAAAGTATAATGAAAATTTTTATCTTATTTTAAAAATATAACTAGTATTAATATTTAAATTGGTTTATATTTATATTAAAACGTATTATTAATATTTATAACATTTATTTTATTTTATTTTATTATCTTTAAATAAATAATAAAAAAATATTATTTATATAGAAAATTAAATAATTTAAAATAATAATTTTTTAAAATAAAACAAAAATAATAAATATTATAATTATCAAATATTAAGAAATAAACCAAATTTGACATTAAAAAACATTAATTAAAGAATTTATAATTAAATTGTTATAAAATATATGAACTACAACAACCTACAAAGCGAGTATATTATGATTTTAAAAACGTTTCATGTCACTTTTCCAAAACTAGTTTTGAAGTGATTTGATGTAAATGAAAACTTCAATTTTGAAGGATATAATCAAATAATCTTCTTAGTTGTGTTTTTATTTAAAGCGTATTTTTACTCATTAACAATGTAGTTTTCAAACGCATTACCCAAATAAGCCATTAACATGTTGCATTAATGACCATAAAAAACATTAAATAGATAAAATTAACATTGTTAATAAACATATAGATAAGTAAACAAATAAAAAAAAATTTAAAAAATGGAAAAAGGAAATTCCCCAATGGTAAGTTACATTGAAGACGAAAACAAACTTAGGCATTACTCATAAAAAGTATTGGAAAAAATCACCTGAGCTTAGATTGAAATTTGTTATCCTATTGCTAGTTGGTTTCTTAGCAAAAATTTAAAATATTTTGAGTTTTGAAAGCTCTTAAAAACACGTTTACAAACTACAAAGAAAACATTGTTTGTGCTTTGAAGATATCTGCTATATTTTCGCTCCCTTTCTTTCAAAAAGAAATGATCCCAATCAATTCCTTCAATTTCCCCATTTTCCCTTTTGAAAAAAGTTTGAGCTTTTTCCAATTTATTCCTCTTTTATTGAAAAAAAACCAAAAAATAGGATCCTTTTCCCCCCCTCTTCAAGAAATCCCTCTCCTCGCCNGGAAAATTTTGATGATCTAGTTTACTTTCAAGTAAGCAGATGGCTAACTATGCTTTCTTGAACTGAAAAAGAAAATGGGAACGTATGGACAAAAACTGCTTTTTGCAACTATAGATGAAAGTTTACTGTGTACTTCTCTAAAAACTAGAAATCTATAAAGTATGACGGATTTACATACACATAAATCAAAAAGACGATATTTGTTTGTGGGTCATTTTGAATGCTTTAGACAATTGCTGGATGTGTCCAAATCAAATGCCTGCATATAAAAACAATAAAAAAAACATAATGTCGTCTGTGTGGACATAAGTGTGGTGTGTGTTGAGCGACAAACACACCAATGGATAATCAGTCGGCCCATTTCAAATTATATCAAGACAAAACCATTCATTTCATAGATCCACATGGTTTTAAACATAATAGAGATGTCATTTAATGTGGAAGACAATGTAAAATCTTTTGTCATCCTCAATTTACATTTCTAAAATTTACTTTTGTTGTTTCCTTTATTCCTTCAACTGCCTTCTCTTCTTTATATAAGTATCATATCCTAAATCTTTAGACATGAAACATTTGGTCTCTTACATTTTATATCTTATATGCCTTCTTGTCACAGATTTGACAAAAGTCTATTAAGAAGGTAAGTAGCAGTCTCAAGGGCATAAACCCGAAAAGATAAAGGAATATTCAAGTTGATTCATCAAGGATCAAACCATATTTAATAGGGTTTATATTTCCTTTTAGAAACATGATTATGTTGTGGTGGTTTGACTAAATGTCCATTGAGAGAAAAGCTCTTCTCTTTCAAGTAACCACCAGATTTTAGCTTAAGTATTCACCTCCTCAATCTAATCATAGGATTTTAATACTTCTACTTGTTTGTTTCTTTATTCATTTCTTGATTCCTTAAATTCTTCAAAATATTCAAATTTTGTATTTCATTAAATACACATAACCATATTCTTGATTGATTATTTTGTGAATGTAATGAAATAAGACAAACCACCTCTTGCATCTGTTGCCCTAGGACCACATACGTCTATATGTATAAATCCTAATAACTCATAACCAAAATAAATCTAAGTATCAATTTCTTATATAACTTAACCTTCCTTAATCAAGCTTATATAAAAAAAATTTATAATAATTTTTTCTCAAAAGAACAACCCCTTATCATTAAATGTGAAAGTAAATTCATTTAAAGCTAGACTAGAAATGGCAAATGATGTTTTCAAAAAAGTACAGGAATATATGACAATTTCTTTAGTTCTATTTACTAAGGCTAGAAAGAAAAAGTAAACTATAAGTTCCAATGGCTTAATGCAGCAACTCTTGCTTCATTTACTAATCATAGGTCTAACCTCACATTTCTTTAACCCATGTACATCTGATAATTTCCTACATATATCTAAAAATATGATGACCGTATCCAATATCTAATATCCAAGTAATAAAATCAAAGTAGAAAGATTTATCTCAATCATAAAACATACCTAAACCAAAGGCTTCACTAAGCTTCTTCACCTTTTAGTCTAGCAAGAATAAATCTTGCAATCTCTTTTTTAAGTGGCCTTCTTTAACCACAACGATGGCAAGTTGCTCCTGCTTTTGTCCTTTTCACATCACTACTTGATTCAAAATGCCTTGTTCTTGAGCTTTTCCTTTTTTTGTTCATCTTTTTAGGCCTTGCTCTTCACATTGAAGAATCCAAGAGAAGAAAAGGAGTCTTCTCTTTCTTTAGAGTTTGCTTTGTAGTTTTAAACATATTCAATAATTCAACTAATGTAACTTCCAACTTGTTCATATAGAAGTTCACAATAAACTGCGAACAAACCTAAGGTAGAGACTGCAAGATTAGGATCACACAGGCCCTTAATTCTGAATTTATGGTAAAACCCAATATAGCCCAAAATTCTTAATGTAGCTAATCTTCATGAATATTATGGCATTCACTAAAGATTCACCAGCTATCTTATACATTAGAACCAATTCCCTTTAAGATCTCATATCCCTTTGTCTCAAGTTTTCTTATATCAAATGATTTTGTTAAAATGTAGACTTTATTGTGTAGGCATTCATGATATTCTCATGTTACCTTTGAAGTTTAAGAGACATACTAGGTAATATCACACATGTAGCATGATCATCATCATCCCTATGCTAAATATATGCCTCCAACTTCTTCCTCATCACCAAGAGTAGGAAGATCCTCATCAGGGACGTAAAAACTTCTTTCCTTACATAAAGAACAGATTCTCAAGATTTTATACTAGTCTAAAACATTTGGTTCGATGAGTTTGTTCACATCAACTATGCTTTGTATATATGGAAAAATTATTACTCATTTTGATTTAGCAACCCCTATTTATAAAATAGAGAGTGAGTATTAATTTTCATGGATACATACCAAAATTAGAATCAGGTCTTTAATATTTATTTTAGTTACTCCCACTTTTTTATTTCAATCAATAAATCTCTATGTTGACTTAAAAGATCTTACTCAAAAATTTTCTAATGGGTCAAGATCCCATTTAATTTATTTCCCATTGAGATAATCTAACAATCAAATAAAAAATAATTAGGTAGATAACATAACTTACCAATTACATCACATTTGACTCTTATATCAATTAAATGACAACTCTTTGTCAAATCAAATCACATATGATGCACCTAACCATTGTCTCTAAATTTATGTGATCATGAGACAACTCATCCGAATCACACAAACATATTCAAGGAAAGGAGGCTTTTAGCTAACCTAACAAACCTTCTTTGATCAAAACTCTGGTTTTATTCCATAATTATAAAAGCCAACTCACCATGTTCTTATTGTGTACTTAATATTTGAGTTGTAGGATTTAGTTAATTATAGTTATCTCATGTATTAGCACCATAATTATAATATATATTGCACCTATAGCATGCAATCCTAGTATGATATTCCAATATGCATGTTCAAAGGCTCTACTATGTTAACTTCCTAAAGCAATTTAGGAAGTTAAATGGTCAAATCCTAAAGGATTGCAAATTAGTCTTCCAATGCTCTTTTTGTAATTAAATTAAATGTAAAGAAAATCAAGGAAAATGGCATTGCATAGAAAGGAATAAGTTCTTATGACACTTATATCTTTTCTTTTTTTTTCCTCTTCCTTTTTAGAAAGAAGGGACAATACATGGAAAGTCTAGGTTAGCTCTTAGCTCTATCTCAGCCAATATCTTACTCTTAAGGGAGTGGAGCAAACTACTTATTGCTGTGATGCCCTAACCTAAGGAAAGGCATTTGGTAAAGAGCATTATTTTGAAGGAGGGAAAGCAAGGTTGACAAGCCACTTCGAGGAGGTCTTTTGCTAATAAAGGTTACTTACTCTCCCTAGTAACGAAGGAAAAGGGTGGGGGTTATTTTGTAGTGATGGTGGGTCTTATGAGATCTATGTCAACTATCAAAAACATGGTTGGCTACATCCATATATAGCCAAATTAAGGTGAGACAGGATGGACAAGCAAGGAGTGCAGTGTAACTACCATAGAAAATTGGAGAAAACCAACCCCTTATAGCTAACATAAGAAGATACATACAAAGAGAGGATTGATTCAAAGTGTCTAGGTACCAAGAGTCTTTGCAATTTCATTGCTTCATCAAATGTCTTAAGATTATCTTCAGTAAGCAATTTGGAATTTGATTACATGCTAATTCCTTTGTCCCTTCAATGAGGAACACAAAGAAATCATAACCAAAAGTCTTCACTTCCTTTACTCTTTTGCTCCTCATCATTTTTAATTTTATTTGCTAAAGAATCTTTTTCATTATTAAGAACTTATTTCTATTTTGGAATGTTAGAAACTAAGATGAATTTATTTTCATCAAAATAGCATTTATCAATTTAATGATTATTTTAATAAATATTAAGATGTTAAGCTCTATGGCTATTAATTTGATAGGTTCTTATTGTTATGAACATATCCTAAAATGATGGACTCAACTCTCCTTTAAGCCAACTTTTTCAATTTTCATTAAGGAAGCCTAACGATTGCTCTATAAAACCAAATTCTTAAATAACAAGGTACAACTTTCTTTTATTTAAGAACTTATATTGGGTTGTTTTGTTAGTTTTGGTTGGATGTATACTTAAAATATGCAATGATGTAAGTTATGCCTCACCCTAAAATCCTTGACTCAAGCCAAAATTTGATTACATGACATTGATCATTTCTATTGACATGGCAATTTTTGTATTTAACGTCACCATTATGTTATAGAGTGTAAGGAATAGTAATTTTCTGAAGAATGTGTGCGAGTCTTGCCCTCACATATACTAGTAGAAAAACAATTCGAAATGATCATAATATTTTTCTCCTTCTTTGATAGCAAATTTTTGACAATGAAAAAGTTTCTTTTTGCCAATTTAATTTTAGTTTTATACAAATTAAATCTTTCATAAAGATTTATTTTTAGTATGCATCATATTAACATAGCAGTTAGTTTGAGTATTTACAATGAATATCACAAATATGTCATTCCTTCTAGTATTAGTGTGTTGTGCAAATCACACACATCACTATAAATTAATTTTTAACATGTTTAAAGATCTTTGACTGCTTGAAATAAAATTTCAATTATTTTTGTTAGCTTACAAGTTATGCATTTGTTTTTACATTTATCAAGAAAAGTATGGCAACAAGTTCAATTTTAACCATATCATACAATCTTCAAATGTTTATATGTCTTAACCTATTATGCCATATAAAAGATGCATATCAACATAAGCCACTAAACATTAACATTATTATTAGCAACAACAAGTTTGAACGTGTCATTACAAAAATAATTAATTCCCATAAACACACTTCATTTTGGAAGGGATTAAGCTTATCAGTCTTTTGGAAGTGAATTCCATTTCTACCTCCCTAATTTGTATGACAAAAACTATAATGGAATTTCACATGTACATAACAATACCCTCATTTACTAGTTTCATAGCTTTAAAGTAACTTTTGTTCTCGTAAACATGTTGGGAAACATTAAAATCAATCTATTAAGTAACATCATCCTTAAATGAATTGATCTTTCTGGTATCATTTTTTCATTTGTTACTCTAGAGGGGAACTATTTCTTTTTCTTTTTTTTTTTCTTCTAAAGATGACACTCATATTTGTTGTGCCCTTTTTTGTGACAAAAATGATATTTGCCCTTTTTATATTTGTCATTTGTTTTTCTTTTGCTATCATTAAATTGATTCTTTCTCTTATTAGTGGACTCACTTGATTGTGTTTTCTCAATCACTTGCAACTTTAAAACGTAAGAGCCATCTTTATTATTTCCATCTTATATGCAAAACTCTTTAATTACTTGAAGATGGTTAGCAAGAATTTCAAGGGATATATTCTATTTCTCATATTTTAGGCTTCTTTTGAAAAATATTTCAAAAAAAAGTGGCAATTTATGCACAAAATTACTAGAATTCACCAATTACAATTTCAACTATAGACATTTTGTATTATGAAAGATGATTTAGAATCTTTTAAATTTCAACAAATTATTCTACTACTAGCTACCATTTCAGTTGTCTTAAAATTATTAAATTTTGATACCAAGAAAATTTTTTACTAGTTGCATCCTTTTTTATATTTACTTTGTCTGGCAACTTTTCCCAGTAGACTAGTCACCAAACGCCCATCATTGATGACAAGCAGCTACCACCTCCTCTTTTGTTCCTTTCCCTTCCTCTTTTTCAAATCATCCAAGCACATGGGAAAACACGGGTTTTTTTTTTTAAAAAACCCAATTTTTAAAAAAAAAAAAGAAAATTAATAAAACATTAAAAAGAGTAAAAAAAATCAAAAAATTCACCAAAAAAGAAAGATTGATTTTTTAAACCCTGTTAATTTAAACTAGTTAACACTCTTCCATGCCCTATTATCCGAACTTCTAACCCATGAACTTGAGTTGGAATTAATACTTTAAGCCTTCTTAAACATGCAAATATGACTTGAACTAAAACACACTCCCCACAAAATCAAACACAAAATATTTCCTCACCAAGCACCACATTCCTAGTACCATTCTTTTGTATAGGTCAAGCCTTTATACAAATCGACAAAAATCTTTAGTAATAGTGACATGTTTTTTCAAACTCTTATCAAAGCCAACAAGAACTCTTTCAAATCTTTTCTTTCATTTTTTGGGTCTAGACATTAAAACTCAAAAAAAGAGTGAAATCAAGAATTTCCTTAAGAAAACTAAAAGTAACAAAATAACAAAATCTAAAATTTTGTTTAAAACAAAAGAAAAAATAGAGAGATTAGTATGCCTCCTCTATTTGTTAGAGTTGATCCAAACCCTAGGCCTTTTTTCCTTCTCTCTTTTCCTTTGAAGACTAGAAGAAGAAAGATAATAATTAGAAAAAAAAAAAATACTACTTTCAAAAAATTATATAACCCACTCCTTCCCTTAATTATTTTTTCAAAAATAATAAAAGAAAAATAAAAAATAAAAAACATAAAAAAATATTGAAAAAAAAAAAAGGAGACCATGGCCTTTTGCTTTCAATGCCTTGTCTAAGATTAGATCTTGCTTTTAAGATTTCAAATTAGACCATAAGCTCTTGAATTCAACAAGAAAATGCCCTTTTTCTCCCTAAAACCTGTAGAGAAAAATGAGTTAGGGCTAAGATTTTCTTTGCGTGTTCTTAGGGTTAGATTGTCTTGATATTTTCTTGTGTGAAATGAAAAGGAATTATTATATAGTTTTATATTTAATTTTGCATGATATGTTAAATCTAATTTGACTTTTCAAAAGTAATAATTCAATAAACTAAGAATTTTTTAAACAATTCTAGCTAACCATTAAACCAAATTAAAAGAAATCATTTAAGTTGCTAATATGGCACACAGATAAAAGAAGGAAGCTGAGGTGTACCAAAGAAAATAATAACAAAGCACCACATCTCAATTGGGCTAAGCCCAAACCCAAATCTACTTGAAATCCAAATAGTAATAACCTATTAACCTATTATATATAATATTTGATGAAAAGAAAATCCAAAAAACATTAAAAACATGTAATTTTGAAAAGGAAATTTAATTAAACATAAAAGATAAACCTAATTAAGTAAATATAAAATTATAATTATAATTATAATATAAATATAACAAAATAAAAAGACCCAAGTTAGTTCCTCTCTATAGGAAAAATATTTTGTGAAAATAAGAATAAAAAGTCATTCATGACAATAAAAGAGAGAAACATAGAGAAAATTCTTGAGAAAGATAGTGAGTGATTTAAAGAAGAAAAAAGTGAGAGAGAGACAATTGTTTTAAGGACCATATGATCTATGAAATCTGAAAGGGAGCAAAAAAGCAATAGGAGCTAATTACTTTCTTAAGACTATTTCAAAGACAGTGGTAACCCACACTTTTCTTAAGCCTTTTTATTCAAGTTTTTAGAATTTAAGGACTATAAAATTCAATTTATGGGTTTATGAGATTAGAGTTAATGAGATTATTAATTTTAACTTTGAGCAATGGGTTAATGGGATTAAGCTTAACTAGTTAGGATTTTTATTTGAGAATATCAATTATTAGTTAATTTCTTATGACCCCAAAGCCATATTAATTGTTATTATAATTTATTTTTCTATTTTTTTTTTACATTTTTATTCTCTATTCCCTTTCTCAATTTTATTAGTTTGTAACAGTTTTCTATTCTTTGCAATTTCTAGATTTGTTTCCTTACATAATCATTTTATCAAGATTTTTGTTAAAAGGGATAAAAAAATCATTTAATGGTTGAAGGAAATCAACTAATTAATTTTATATAGTGGGAATAGGCTTATGCGAAGTAAATAATTTCTATTTATAATAAACTAGGCAATAGCTTTGTCATTCCTAATTGTTTATTAATTAAATGTAACTTAACGGCCGTTACTATGTATGCAACTTTTTGTTATTTGGAAATCATACACTGTAGTTTATTAACCCCTTAGAATAAATTACTCATGGTGGATATTGATTACTAATAAAGTTTCATCTTGATGGGACCACTGATGTTGCAAACCTAAGATACATATGCGAATGGGAAGACAGCGAGTTCAAGGTCATTGAAGCCAACATGAAACAAGATAACCTTATTGATGCTTAGCTTAGATGTAATAATAAAAAGTCATGGATACAATAACGTACTTGACTATATGCATAAGTTCCCTAACTAATCATATGAGTTTATAAAGTATCTCAGTAAGACAAGTGACAATCAATGTTTGATACATTGAATTCAATGGTTGACATGAGAGCATGTTGTACATATCAATGTTCTACTTGAGGTTGATGAACTTGTATTTGCCATTGTTGAGGATATTCCACATGCAGGTGGTGCTGAGCTAGAAGAGCTTGATGACAGAACTAAGACTGTGTGGAAAAGTGTTGGGTATGTGCAAAATGAAGTTGAGGGTGCAAATTGTCTTATTGATGGAATTGTGACACAATCTTCTATTTATAATATATTTGGTGAACAACAAGGTCATTAGTTAAGTTAGATTGCTTGTCATGAACAATAGTGTACTAAAGATCTTGACATTACAAAAGAGCATGAACAACATTTTTGTAATGCTACTATACTTGAACAACACATTGAGAGTACATATGCCAATAATAGGTCTCTTCCAGCTTGATTAAAAATTAATTTTCTAAACCCTTCATTAACAACTTTGTATTACAATTTTAGATGTCTTCATATCATCCCAAAACATTAGTGTTTAGTGCCAACTAAGTCCTAGCAACTGCTGTACAAACTCATGGACAAAAAATAGCCCTTTTTGGTAGATTAGATATTGTGCAACACACTAATATGCACAATAAAAGCATTGGTTAACAATTATCTAGAAACCTCAACTAAAATGTGTTGTTAAGTTAACAATTAGTTAATACTTTTGCAACAATTAAGGATTGTACTTTTGAAACAATTAAGGATTGTATCTTTGAAATAATTAGGAATTATGATGTATTAGACATAGCATATGCTTGCTTTATTTTGTGATTGTGTAGCCATTAAACACACATTAAGTTGTGATTTCAAATGGTGTTTATGAATTCAATATTTATAATGTTAGACTATGCCAATGAAGGATCTATTACATATTATAACACTTATTTTGTGGCCAATTATCTAATAAATAATTTTTTTTCTTTCGTTTAGCATAATAGTTCAATTATTTAGAGACCTTCACCCTTGCCAATACCCATAAAAGGAAAGCCAAAATGAGACTTTCCCATCCAAATTTTCATTATCCAACTAAAAAGAAAAAATGATAAAAAAAAGCCAAAAAAGTTATAAATCATGAATTCCTATACTAGAACCTCTTTTTTTATATGATAAAGAGTGGAATTTTTCCTTTCAATAATGTAATAGTTGGAAGTTAATCTAAAATATCCACTATGATAGCCTTTCCTCTATATTGACCATTATGGACTTTTATGCCAAAAGTTAAAACCTCCTCAAAATTCCAAGGGTTAGAATAAACAATAGTTTAATTCATTTATGATCAACAAACAACCATTATCCACATTTGAACCAATTGAGTTGACTTTTGCAATTATAAAAGTTTGTAACAAATGTGTCATATAATTGATAACCTTATAGTAGTAGAAACACTACAGCAAAAACATGATGTTGCCCTTTCACCAAAATTAAAACACAACACAATGTTAATCAAAGGAACACAAGTGAATAGTATGCAACTACATAACTCTAATTTATATTATATTCACCCTTTAGAATTGCATTTTCTTTCAACAATCTCTGTTTTCCCTTTTTAGCTCAATACATTTAGACAACACTTTACTCATTTCCTCACCCTAATTGTCAATTTTGTTCTTCTTGGACTTAATATACTATTTGGTTAGCTTAAAGTTTAAGAAGCAAAAATGAGAAAGTTAGTTCACCTTATCAATTGGTGTCATCTTTCACCAATGCTTGGCATGAAGATTGGCATGAGTCAAGCACATCAAAGAGGTAAGGTGAACATAAAGTCAATGTTCATGGTAATAAGACAAGGAAAGGTAGGTAAAAGTTAAGTTATGGGTTACGGTATTGATGTTAAGTTGCTAAAGAGTTGAAGGTTAGAGCACATGTGTGATAGGACAAATAAGACAAGGTCCCCTACTAGTAAAGGATCAGATTCCTCAAAGCTCTTTAGAGGGGAAGTATGTTTTGACATAAGGTGTGATGGCTTAAGCAAGGCAATGTCTCTTACCACTAAAGGATCAATTTCTCTAATACTTTTTAAGGGGGTAATGCATCTCTCACACAAAAGTTAACTAATAATGCTAGCACTTAAGCTGAGGTTCAAAGTAATAATGTGTGGTTTAATTGTTAGTTGGCTTATAAGTAAGTTAAGAATTAGCATAAGCATTAATGAAATATTAGTGCACAGTTAGAGTTTTGGCTAACTATATGCAATTTAATTACAAGATGACTAATAAGGTGAAGGCTTAGAGTCCAAACCAAGTTAGTATGTGAATCAAAGACCATAAAAATAAGGAATAAGGCAATTGCTACCTTATCTTTCATTTAAAAAAATAAAGGTATAAGGCAATTGTCTTGAACTGCTACTTTTTTTTTTTTTTGAAAAAGGATTAAGGCAATGATTTGGAACCATTACCTAAACTTCTTTTTCCTTTTTTTTTAAAAAAAAAAACAAGGGGCTAAGGCAATGATTATAAACTATTATATATTCCTTTTGAAAATAAAGGGATAAGGCAATAGTCTAGAACTGCTACCTATTTTTTAAAAAAAATGAATAATGTAGCGGTTTGGAACAACTACCTAATCTTTTTAAAAAAAAAAAATAGGGGCTAAGGTAGCGGTTCTGCCTATTCCCTTTGAAAATAAGGAGCTATGGTAGTGGTCTTGAACCATTACCTTTATTTTTAAAAGAAAAGGAATAATGCAGTAGTCAAGAACCGCTACCTAATCCCTTTTTTTTTTTTTAAATTAAGGGGTTAAGGCAGAAATTCTAAACAACTACTTATCCCTTTTGAAATTAAAGATATAAGGCAGCAGTTCTAGATCATTGCCTATTCATTTTCTAAAAATGGAATAAGGTAGCAGTCTTGAACCATTACCTTTTTTTTTTTTCTCTTGAAATGAAAAGAGGTAGAGATTTGGAACCTCTGGCTAATCTTTGTGTTTAAAAATAAAAAAAGGGTTAAGGTGGCAGTCTTAAGCTACTACCTATTTTTTGAATAAGGCAGCAGTTCCTGTTTGCTGCCTAATCTTTTTATTAAAATGAAGGGATAAATTTATTTTGATTCTCCTAATCAAATTCAATTCTTTGACCTAATAGTGTACAAATCATTTTGATCTATTTTTTCCTAGATAATTTTAGGTATTCAAGGTTTTTATATGCTACTAGGTTAGAATTGATCACTATTTTGAATGGATTGTCTCCAAGATTGCCTAGGTCTTACAAAATTGATTTTTGGTTTTGGGTTGTTCATTGTTAGTTTTGATTAGCTTCTTAAATAAAGGGTGGGACAGTAAGGAAGGGATAATGGTGAATGGGGACTTCATGTGGAGGGATATATCTTAGGTTGTAAAAGAGGTCATTGTCAATGGCCTTGCCAACAGGTTTTGGCTTTTTCTTTTTTCTCTAATCCTTCATTCTTTACTTGGATTTGATCACTTTGTTGTATTATAGCTTTTCATTGTTTCATTAATTTATTCCTTTCTTTTATGTAGCTTCATTCTCCGACCTTTAAGGCTAACACATTCCTCATTGATTCATTCATTTGAAGCAGGAGAGACTCATATCTAATTAGTTTTGTCTACAGGGTCAAATTTTATACGTCACTAAATTTCAAATATAAGGATATAACAATCTTTCTTTTTATGCTGCATGATTCTTTTTCAAATATGGGGAAATTTGCAAAGTGTCTGTTGAGCTTTAATAATCCTTTTGGGTTGGTCATCTAAAGTTTCAATTTTGGGCTACTAGAACTAGCTAATTCCCATTATTGTTCTTTAACTGATAGGTAGTTCAAGTTTTCTTACATTCCCATAACAAAGCTTACTTTTACTGCAGGTGTGGGCTATTGGCATATCTATTGATCCTAATAATTGTGCTCTAGATGTAAGTTACAGAATAACTGATTGGTATGTCTTTCACACCTATTGTCCATTTCGGAGTCTTTTTAATTATATATGACGAGTTTGCTAGCACAAAGATGTATACTAATTTTCCTATGAAGGATGCTTTAGGAAAATTATTAGAGGTGTTTTCTAGGGTTGTTCTAGCAGGCTTCCAGTGTTCTTTTAAAGTTGAACATTGATGAAAAATTTGTGCAATCATTAGTAGAATAGATCAATGGCCACAATAACATGCAGAACTGATTCTTAGTACTACTTGCTTCTTAGTATAGTCTCACTTTGTAAGATGTATGCTAGTTGGTAAGACCTTTTAGCCCTTAAATGCTTAATTGTTTTCTATTACTACTACCATTACCCTTTTCTATGATCATTTTAAGGCCTTATGCATTGGAGGCATAAATATGTTTGGTTTTGGAAGCATCTAATATTTTCTCTCTCTCTCTTTCTCTCTCTTTCTCTCTCTCTATATATCTGTCTTTACATTAGCCTTGTGAAGAGAAGTATGTGGATTGTTGCTAGTTTGCTCATGAAGGCAAGAGACCATTACCTTGTGGAAGGCAAGAAGCAAATTAAGGATATGGAGAAGAAGATAATGCAATTGCACTTTATTCTCTCTAGTTTGAAGGTTTTGTAGATAGCATATGAATTACTTCATTTGTAATGGTTTGAATCAACTTTGGAAAATTAACTTGAATTTCTACTGCTATCTCTTGCTAGTTATTACTTATTATACTTAATCAAACCCAATGTCTACATTTCAACTTCTTATTATGCTTGAGTGAGAGGACTCATTTCTCCCATGTTGATCTTTGCTTGTAGCCTTTATTTACACATCATTTGGTTTAGATTGTGGGATTCTTTCTAAATTCATTGTCAACAAAATGTGTTCTTTAAGGACAACTTAATGTGTAATCAATCTTTTTGGCTCCATTCAAATAATTGTCGTAGATGTCATAGTTTTGGAACTTTGAAATAGTTAGAGAACCACTACGTATTTTCTTAAAAATCCATTCCCTATTCTCTTAAAAAATTGTTGCCTATTCACTTAAAAAACTATTGCCTATTCACTTAAAAAATTGCTACCTATTCACTTAAAAAATTGCTACCTATTCCCTTAAAAAATTACTATCTATTTACTTAAAAACTATTGCCTATTCCCTTAAAAAAATTGTTATCTATTCCCTTAAAAAATTGCTACCTATTCCATTAAAAAATTGCTACTATTTGTTTAAAAAATTATTGTCCATTCACTTAAAAAATAGTTGTCTATTTTTTAAAAAACTATTATCTATTATCTTAAAAAACTATTACCTATTTTCTAAAAAATCACTGCCTGAAATGCCTTTAGGTAATAGCTACATATGTGCCGCTATAAGCAGAGAGAACCACTATGTTAGATCTATTGCAATGCTTGCAAACGTAGTAGCCTAAAAATCATTTCATTAGACTTTAAATAATGGTTTTTAGCTTAAAGGTAGTAGTCTTGAACTACTACCTTAATCCTTTTTTTTTTTTTTTGGTAGTGATGCCATTATCAAATTAAAATCATCAGCTATTAACCAAGGAGATTTATAATAGCATGGATTGTTCTTAGGCCTTCCCTTAGCTATTTTCATCAATCTAGGTGTGAACTCCCATTCACTGCACTAAAAAACCATGGCTAGTTATCACCTTTCTACACTAGTAAATGGATAAACTGTCATTTCTACTTAATAGCTTAAGTTTCAAACTTGAATTTCTTAAATGGTCTTGGGTACAAAAACCATTGTAACACAAGAATTTCTTGAAAATTTGAATGAAAACAAAGGGGTGAGAAGGAAAGGAAAAAAAGATAATGCCTTAGCAACTAGATGTCTTAAAAATTTGAATACAAAAGCGGGGGAGCATCAATGTGATGAGGCTAACACTATCTTCTCGTGATATCATTCCCTTTTTTCTTTTTCTTTTTCTTTTTCTTTTTTTGGTCTAAAAAGTGTCTTCCTATATATTATCATTTCCTCAACAAATGTGGATCCAACATTCAAACTATAGTTCCCTTCATTTTCAAATTGACCAAATAGTAAAATAAACCAAAATAAAAATTCTACCTTGTATAAATCAATAACAATTTAAACAAATTTGTGTTCATTAGTTTGTCCACTCCTAACAATCACAACAAGACCTTTTCCTTTATCCTTTGTTTAGTCAAGTCCACTCCTAACAATCTAATCTTATTGATAGTCTTCATAAGTTTGTCTACAAACTCCTTAGCAAACTTAATGTCTTTCATCCTAAGTGACTCAAACTCTCACCTTAAGTTTTGGATGGGAATGCTTTTGGTCATTATTATGAAACTCTTCCTTTTGCTTTTCCCAAGCTTCTTTTGCACTCTCACATGACATTATCATGGTGAAACCAAAATGAATGCATGTCAATGCTTTTTACAATTTAGTTGTCTCCTTATTGTGATGCTTAAGCTATAATGGGATTATTAAAGAGTGCTAGACTTCATCTCCATTCTCAATTATCTTTTAGAGATCAAGAGACCTTAGATAGGCCTTCATCTTAATAGTCCATATAAAATAGTTCTCACCAAAAAATACTAGTGGAGCTAAGGTTAGAAATGAACTCTTAGATACCATTTCAGTTTTTAAGTGTTTTAGGTCTTTTAGGAAGGTTTTCTCTTCAGTTTTTTTCTTTGCTCATAAACTCTAAAACATGGGTTTTGTAAGATCAAAGGGACTCTAATCCCATTATTCAGAGGAGAAGGTTTCTACCTTGTTACTGACAATAGCAAGAGAAGAGAGGAAAGAAGATGGAGATTGACATATTAAAGCAAAAGGCATTAAAAATTTTATGGTTGTAATTTTTCTGCAGCTTCATTGTAAATAAAATTCCCCAATAAAGGGTTATTAAATTGAAATTGAAATTGTTATTTTGAAATTGAAACTATATGATTAAATTAATTACCTTAGCAAAAAAATTGTTAGAAATCAAATGGATGTTTATCAAATTAACACATTCTCGTATAGATATTTTGGAATTTTGACGTAGATTGATTGGTAGCATACTAAATATCATATATATGTGAATATATATTTTTAAAATTGAAAGAAAACTAATGAAATATTTTTGTAATGACATTCACTGAACTTTAGAAATATCTAATTATTTGATATAAGTTTTTATTTTTCATTAGACTCTCACAATTTATAATATTTAATATTAATTTACTAGTTACTTTCTAGTCTTTTTTCTACCTTTATTCCTTAGAAAGAAAATATAACTTATAATTTAAATCTTTTTTTTTATTTTTTTCATTTAAATAAAATACAAATAAAAATACACTTTTTAATAAATATGATACATTTGTACGTCATACGACTTTAATACAAATGTTTAAATATATACTATCAAAACTAAAAGAAAATTGATGAAATTATTTTATAACAATATTTGTTTAATTTTAGGAATATTTAAGTAATTAATTCAATTTTTAATTTTCCTAACAAATTTTAATGTATTATTCTATTTGACATTAATTTTAACAATTAGTTTATAATTTTTTTTCAATAAAATTAGAATTTTAATATATATTTAATTTACTTAATCACAATTAAAATATATTATAATTTATCTAATTTATTTTAATAATTTTCATATATTTTTAAAATTCATGCAAAGAAAATATTTATAATTTAAAAGATAAAAAAAAACAATTATAAATTTTTTGTTTTATTTTTAAGAAGAAAAAATATTTTAAAATTTATCTTTTTATCTTAAAAATTACTCATATTTTTTCCCTTTTATCTAAAAAAAAAGGATCACCTAAATTGAGAAATATATGAAGAAAATCAATTCTTATTGTTAAGTAGGAAACCTAAAAAAGTTTATGTAAAACTAAGAATCTTACAAGGAGTAGATTTAAGATCAAATTTCACTGATTTTAATAAGATCCCGCAGTCACTACTTTTGAGTTTGCATAAAATAGAAGGAGTCACTTAAGTAATAATACGACATTACATAACACAATATAGAGGCAGCACATGTTCATTCACGTAAGAACACTACATAGGAGACCAACGCTTTAGCCTAATCGTCAAAATAGAGGCCCGAGACCCGAAAGGTCCTGGATATAAAAACCATTGTAACACAAGAATTTCTTAAAAATCTCAATGAAAACAAGGGGGTGAGAAGGAAAAGGAAAAAAAGAATGTCTTAGCAATAGGATGTCTTAAAAATCCAAATACAAAAGCGGGGAAGCATCAATTTGATGAGGCTGACACTATCTTCTTGTGATATCAATTTTTTTTTTCTCTAAAATGCGTCTTCTTGCATATTATCATTTCCTTGACAAATCTTACACACGCTAGACATAAATGCAGTGGAAAGGAGCATATGTAAACATTTTTATTGCTTATTTTCTAAATAATTGATGATATTATAATTTGATTGATATGGTAAATAAAATTGGGGATTTGAGGCAACTGTTTTTATTTTTGAAACCATAATTGATGCTACCAAGTTTGTCTGAAACCATGACCTTTTTGGCTGAAACTAGCTTAGACCGGCACCCCACCAATGGAAATTTTGATGATCTAGTTTACTTTTAAGTAGGCAAATGGCTAACATGCTTTCTTGAATTGAAAAGAAAATGGGAACATATGGACAAACTGCTTTTTGCAACTATAGACAACAGTTTACTGTGTAAAAACTAGAAATCTATAAAGTATGACGGATTACATACACATAAATCAAAAACAATATTTGTCTAGAGTGCCTTAGACAATTGTTGGATGTGCCAAAACAAAGATTAAGAGCAATAAAAAAAACATATATTTATGAACGACAAACACACCAATGGATAGTCAATCAGCCCATTTCATATTATTTTGAGACAAAACCATTTCATTCCAATGATCCACACGTAAACACAAAAGAGACGTCGTTTAACATGAAGACAACGTAAACACAAATGACTGCTACCATTGGCTGCCACGTCCTCTTTCCTTCCTTTCCCTCCTCTTCAAATCATCTTCGTACATGTGCAACATTCAAAAAAAAAAAGAAAGAAAATTAATAAAACATAAAAAGTGTAAAAAATGTCAAAAAATTCACCAAAAAAAAAAAAAGATTGACTTAAACAAACACTATTAATTTAAACTAGTTAACTCCCTTTCACGCCCTCTTATCTAAACTTGTAACCTATGAACTTGAGTTGGAATTAATACTACAAGCCTTCTCAAACATGTAAACATGACTTGAACTAAACAAACTCCCCACAAAAGTCAAGCATGAGATTTCTCACCAAGCACCACATTACCAATACTAGTCTTAGTGTAGGTCAAGCCTATATACGAATTGACAAAAATCTCTAGTAATAATGGCATGTTTTTCCAAACCCTTATTAAAGCCAACAAGAACCTATTCTTTCAAATCTTGTCTTTCATTTTTTAGGTCCAAACATTTAAACTCCAAAAAAGAGGGAAACTAAAAATTTCTTTAAAAAAATTAAAAGTAACAAAATAGTAAAAGCCAAGATTTTTTCAAAATAAGAACAATGAAGATTAATGCCTCCTATATTTGTTAGAGTATATCTAAACCCTAAGCCTTTTTTTATTCTCTCTTTTCCTTCAAAGACTAGAAGAAAAAGGATAATTTTTTTGAAAAAAAAACTTTAAAAAAAATATAACTCACTCCTTTCCTTGTTTATTTTTTCAAAAATAATCAAGAAAAATAAAATTAAGAAACATAATAAAAATTAATAAAAAATAGGAATAAATAGGAGTCTATAGCCTTCATTGCTTTTAAAAACTTTTCCATGATTAGATCTTGCCTTTAGGGCTTTAAATCAGACCATAAGTGCTTGAAAATGCCCTTGTCCCCCTAGAACTTGTAAAGAAAAAAAAAATGACTTAAAGCTGAGATTTTCTTTGGGTGTTCTTAAGGTTGGATTGTCTTGATGTTTTCTTGTGTGAAATGAAAAGGGATTAATATATAATTTTATTTGAATTTTGCATAATATATTAATTCTAATATAACCTTTCAAAAATAATAATTCAATAAACTAAGAATTGTTTTTATAACAATTCTAGCCAGCCATTAAACTAGATTAACAAAAAATGTTTATATTGGTAATATGGTGCATTAATAAGAAAGGGAAGCTAAGGTGTATTAAAGACAACAATAACAAAGCACCACATCTCAATTGGGCCAAGCCCAAACCAAATGTAATTGAAATTCAAATATTAATAACCCATTAACCTAATATATATAATAAATAGATGAAAAAAGTTAAGAAAATGTTAAAACATGTAATTTTGAAAAGGAAATTTAATTAAACTTTAAGATAAACTTAATTAAGTAAATATAAAATTGTAATTATAATATAAATAAACAAAATACAAGACCCTAGTCAATTTCTTTGTGTAGGAAAATATTTTGTGAAAATAAGAATAAAGAGTCATTCAAGAAATTAAAAGAGACAAACATTTGTGAGAGATAATTCTTTAGTAAGATACCAAAAATTTTTGGTATCAAAATTTAAAAATTTTAAGATGACTGAAGATTGCTATTATCAATTTTGATACCAAAAATTTCTTACTAGTTACATCCTCTTGTATATACTTTGTCTCCAATTTTTCCCATAAACTAGTCACCAAAGCCATCATTGACGACAGCAAGCAGCTACTACCTTTAGCTACCATATCCTCTTTCCTTCCTTTCACTCCTCTTCAAATCATCCTAGTACATGTACAACATTCAGGAGAAACAAAAAAAAATTAATAAAACATAAAAAGTGTAAAAAATGTCAAAAAAATAAAAAAAAATTTACTTAATCAGACATTGTTAATTTAAAATAGTTAACTCCCTTCCATGCCCTCTTATATGAACTCATAACCCTTGAACTTGAGCTGGAATTAATACTCTAAGCCTTCTCAAACATGCAAACATGACTCAAACTAAACAAACTCCCTAGAAAAATCAAACATGAAATTTCTCATCAAGCACCACATTACCAGTATTACTCTTAGTATAGGTCAAGCCTATATAGGAATTGACAAAAAATCTCTAGTAATAATGACATGTTTTTTCAAACTCTTATTAAAGCCAATGTGAACTTATTCTTTCAAATCCTTTCTATCATTTTTTTGGGTCTAAATATTAACACTCAAAAGAAGAGTGAAATCAAAATTTTTTTAAGAAAACTAAAAGTAACAAAATAGTAAAAGTTAAGATTTTTTCTAAAGAACAAAAAAATAAAGATTAATGCTTGCTCTATTCATTAGAGTAGATCCAAACCATAGGCTTTTTTTTATTCTCTCTTTTCCTTCAAACACTACAAGAAGAAAGATAATAATTTTTTTGGGAAAAAAAAAATACTTTAAAAAAAAATATAACCCACTCCTTCTCTTGTTCATTTTTTCAAAAATAATCAAGAAAAATAAAAATAAGAAACATAATAAAAGTCAATAAAAAATAGGAATAAGTAGGAGTCCATGGCCTTCTTTGCTTTTAAAGCCTTGTCCATGATTAGATCTTGCCTTTAAGGCTTCAAATCATACCATAAGCTCTTCAATTCAACACAAAAATGCCCTTGTCCCCCAGAACCAATAGAGAAAAATGAGTTAGGGCTAAGATTTTCTTTAGGTGTTCTTAGGGTTAGATTATCTTGATTTTTTTTGTGTGAAATGAAAAGGGGTTAATAGATAATTTTATTTGTAATTTTTCATGATATATTAAATCTAATCTAACCTTTCAAAAGTAACAATTCAATAAACTAGGAATTTTTTTATAACAATTCTACCTAGCCATTAAACCAGATTAATAGAAAAAGTTTATGTTGCTAATATGGCACATTGATAAGAAAGAGAAGCTGAAGTGTATTAAAGACAACAAAAAAAAAAGCACCACATCTCAATTAGGCCAAGCCCAAACCCAAATCTACTTGAAATCCAAATGGTAATAACCCATTAACCTATTATATATAATAAATTGATGAAACAAATTTAAGAAAACATTAAATCATGTAATTTTGAAAAGGAAATTTAATTAAAGATAAAAGATAAACCTAATTAAATAAATATTAAATTGTAATTATAATATAAATAAATAAAATACAAGACCTTAGTCAATTTTTTTTTGTAGGACCATATTTTGTGAAAATAAGAATAAAAAGTCATTCATGACAATAAAAGAGACAAATGTTAAAAAGTCATTCATAACAATAAATGAGACAAATGTTTGTGAGAGATAATTCTTCAGTAAGATAATGAGTGATTGAAAGGAAAAAAAAAGTGAGAGACAATTGTTTTAATATCCATATGGTTTATGAGAGTTAAAAGGGAGCAAAAAGCAATAGGTCTTAATTACTTTCTTAAGACCTATTTCAAAGATAGTGGTAGTGCACACTTTTCTTAAGCCTTTTTATTTGAGTTTTAGAATTTAGGGACTATAAAATCCAATTTATGGGTTAATGGAATTAGGGTTAACGAGATTATTAATTTTAAATTTGAGTAATGGGTTAATGGGATTAAGGTTAGTTGGGTTAGAATTTTTTATTATAAGTACCAATTATTAGTTAATTTGTTATGACCCAAAGCCATATTAATTGTTATTATAATTTTCTTTTTCTAAGATTTTACTTTTTTATTCTATTCCCTTTCTTTATTTTCATAGTTTGTAGCTTTCCTATTCTTTGCAATTCTAGATTTGTTTCTTTATACAATCATTTTATCTATAATTTTGTAAAAAAGGAAAAAAAATCATTTATGGTTGAAGGAAATTGAATAACTAATTTTTATAGTGGAATTGGCTTGTGGAATAAATAATTTCTATTTATAATAAACTTGGCTATAACTTTGCCACTTCCTAATTGTTTATTAATTAAATGCAACTTGTTATCCATAAATGCAACATTTTGTTATTTGAAAATCATACAAAGTTTATTAACCCTTAATATAATTACTCATGGGGGATATTAATTACTATAAAGTGTCATCTTGATGGGACCATGATGTTGCAACCTAAGATTACATATGAATGTGAAGATGTCAAGGTCATTAAAGCCAACATTATAGATACATTGTTGATGCTTAGCTTAGATGTAATAATAAAAAGTCATGGATACAATAACATAGTTAACTATATGCTAGTTGACTATATACATAATTTCCTTAACTAATCACATGAGTTTATGAAGTATCTAAGCAAGAGAAGTGACAAGCAATGTTTGATATGTTGAAGGAGATGGTTGAGATGAGAGAATATTGTACATATCAATGTTCTACATTAGGTTGATGAACTTGTATTTGCCATTATCAAGGATATTCTACATATAGGTGGTGTTGAACTAAAAGAGTTTGATGGTGGAATTAGGAAAGTGGGGAAAAGTGTTAGGCATGTACAAAATGAAGTTGAGGGTGCAAATTGTCTTGTTAATAGAATTGTGACACAATCTTCTATTTATAATATAATTGATGAATAACAGGGTCAACAATTAAGTCAAACTACTTGTCATGAACAACAGTGTACTAAAGGTACTAACATTACAAAAGGGCTTGAACAACATTTTTATAATGCTACTATACTTGAACAACACATTAAGAGTACATATGCCAATAACAAGTCTCTTTCAGCTTGATTGGAAATTAATTGGTTGCATTAAACCCTTGATTAACAACTTTGTAAGGGAAAATCGAGTACCCTACCATCATGGTTCACCTCAATCATTGTTAATCCATCATTGCAACATTGTAACAATTACTAGCGGCTCAACATACACTATTCAATAATAAGGTCCCACATTAAGTATTCACTTCAACATTAGGTCATGCTCTCATCTCACCCTGGAGGTAGGTTGTAACAATATCAATTTCCTTTAGAGCAATGTTAGTGAGGAAATGAAATTAATGACCAAGTAGATGAGATGATATCTAAACCATTAGATGCAAATGCAAAAACCAATTAATTATGATGATCAACTATAGCTAATGGTCTAAATCTTGCCTCATCTACCCCATCCCCTTATCATTTTTGTTTCCTTTCCTTTCCTTTCCATTCATAAGGGAAACAAGAAAATTCTTTAAAACAATATTGCAAGACCCTTGATGGGTAGACCTTTTCTCTCTGCATCACTTTAGGTGATCTTTGATATGATAACTTCTTATGATTTCATTGATTTCATTAAAAGGAAGGAGGCTCAACCATGGGTTGCTGAAGATGTTAGAGATAATCCCATTGTCAATTCATATTGTGCTTAACAATGATGAAAAGAAGTAGATTAATAATTTCAATGTCGAGAAATGGCTTAATGAGCACAAAGATGTTGTTTATCATGCTAAGGATCTTCTTGATGAGATCTCTATTATAGCTTTTAAAGTGTGAGATGAAAGTTAGCTCCTAAGTTTGTCATTTCAAAGACCCTCTTAATATTAGTTTTAAACTTATTAGTCAAGTTACTACAATTTTGAACGATCAATAGGTCATCCACATAGACTACAATAATTAATAGATTAGTAAAAGTAATCTTTGTATATAAAGTAGCTTCTTTGTTGCTTCTTACAAACCCTTATTACACTAAGTGCTCATCAAGCCTATTATACTAGGCCTTAAGAACTTATTTTAGACCCTATAGAACTCTTTGGAGCATAGACACTTCCTCCTCATGTCTTTCTTTCAAAACGTCCTCTAGTTACTTAATGTAAATTTCCTTTCTTAATAGGCCATTCAAGAAATCTAATTTCACATCAAGTTAAAACACCAGCCATCCCTTTTGAGCTATAAGTGCTAGGAGTAGTTTGATTTTGTCAAGCCTATAACCTAGTACAAAGGTTTTAAAGTAATCCATTCTAAGCTCCTATGGATAGCCCTTAATAACTAATTTAGCTTTGTGTTTGTTAAGTGTGCCATCAACATTTATTTTAGATTTAAATACCCATTGACACCAATTACTTATATGTGATTAGAGTTTTAAACCAATTTTAGGTGTTGTTCTTTTCAAGCATTTCAATTTTAGCCTTCATAGCATTTATCCATACAATAGATTAAGAGGCTTTTGCATAACTGATAGGCTCTAGTGAAGCTACATTTCTCCTTTCATGTACCTTGGCATGTGATTTGCTTCCTTTTACTAGCTTATCATCAAACTTAACCACCTCATCATCTGTATGAATATTAAGTTACAAAGGAGATTGGTTAATGTTGAAATCCTAAACTTGACCATTTGTTTAAGCTTTATCCTAATCCTAGTTGGCATTTTCATCAAATTTTACACTTTAACTCAGAAATACTTTCTATATCTTTAAAATTTAGATCCTATAGGCCTTGGAATTTGAACCATAACAGGTAATACTCCTATTTCAACCTATAAATCCAACTTTTCTTTTTTGACCTTAGATACAAAATTGTAACATATGTAACTAAAGACCTGCAAGTGCTAGAGTGAAGGCTTGTTTCCATGTCAGGCCTCATATGGAGTTCTAATTCCTCCTAATGCTTTGGTCCATAACTTGTTAAGTGAGTAAATAGTAGTGTTAAGTACCTCTACCCAAAACTTTATTGGCATGTTCTTTTCAAAAAATCGACACCTGGTCATTCCAATTATAGTTTTATTTTTCCTCTCACTTGCCTTATATTTTTTAGGAGTGTATGTGACTATGAAATGGTGATGGATCCCAACATCTTGACACTATTTATAAACTTTTATGTGACTTGTACGACTAATCTAATGTTTTAAACTTTTCCACATCATTTGACATGTGGTAAGTACAACCATTGCCTATTAACCAATTATCGGCACTGCTGCTCTCATTACTACAAGCTGCCATGAAAAGTTACTCCTCTTGTTGTTGGTTCTTAAGTACTTGAGCTTGTTGTTGCTTCTATTGTTAATTTCCTTTATTTTTCCATACTTTAGCCATATGACTCAAATTCCGGTAGATTCTACATTATTCATCGAGTCTAACTAGCAATACTTCTCAACTTGAGTTGTTCTTTTACAGTGCTTACAAAGGGATACACTTTCTTTTTCAATTCTCCAACTTCACTACTTTCAATTTCATCTTTCCATTTCTATCTTATCATCATTATGCCTTTTTAAGTGTGATGTCGACTTCTCTATGCTTCTTGCCACTAAAGCAGCATCCAAGGAATCACTCCATCTAATAGCCCTTCTCAATTCCAAGGCTTGAAAGGCATTAACTAGCTTGGCAAGTGTAAACTTGCTTGGTCATTAGAGTTCTCCAAAGATGAGATTTCAAACTCATACTTCTTTGGTAATCACAATAAGACCTTTTTCTTTATCCTTTGTTTTGTCAAGTCCTTTACTAACAACCTAATCTCATTGATAGCCTTCATAAGTTTGCCTATAAACTCTTAGCAAACTCAATGTCTTTCATTCTGAGAGACTTAAACTCTCACCACAAGTTTACAACTAGAATGCTTTTGGTCACTGCTATGAAACTCTTCCTTTAGGTTTTCCCAAGCTTCTTTTACACTCTCACAAGACATTATTATGGTGAAACCAAAATGAATACATGTTAGAGTTTTGCACAATTTATTTGTTTCCTTACTTTGATGCTTAAGTTAAGTTATAACGGGGTTATTAAAGAGTGCTAGACTTCATCTCCATTCTTCCTTATATTTTAGAGATCAAGTGACCTTAGATAGGCCTTGATCTTAATAGTCTAATAGAATAATTCTCACCAATACTAGTGGAGCTAAGGTTGGAAATGAACTCTTAGATACCATTTCAGTATTTTAAGTGTTTTAGGTCTTTTGAGAAGGTTTTCTCTTTGGTTTTTTCTTTGCTCATAAACACTAAAACACAAGTTTTGTAAGATCAAAAGGACTCTAATACCATTATTTAGAGGAGAAGGTTACTACCTTGTTACAAACAATAACAAAAGAAGAAAGGAAAGAAGATGAAGATTGGCATATTACAACAAAAAGCACTAAAAATTTCATGGTTGTAATTTTTCTGTAGCTTCATTGTAAATCAATCATTAAATTGAAATTGAAATTGAAACTACATGATTAAATTAATTACCTAAACAAAAAGATTGATAGAAATCAAATAGATGTTTATCAAGTTAACATATTGTTATATAGATATTTTAAAATTTTGATATGGATTGGCAGCTTACTAAATATGATCTATATGATCTATATGTGAATATATATTTTTAACGTTGAAAGAAAACTAATGAAATATTTATGTAATGACACTTAATTTTAGAAATATCTAATTATTTGACTTAAATTTTAATTTTCTAGTAAACTCTCACAATTTATACTATTTTATATTAATTTACTAGTTGTTTTATAGTCTTTTTTTAATTTTTTAATGAAATTAAAATTTCAAAATTTCAACATGTATATTGTTTACTTAATTAAAATTTAAAATGTATTATAATTTATTCAATTAATATTAATCATTCTTCACATATTCCAAAAATAAGTGTAGCACAAATACTTATAATTATGAAAAATAAAAAAATAACTTCAAAAAAAATAATTTGAAATTCTTTTTTTTTTAAAGAGAAAAAAAAAACTTCAAATTTACCGTTATTTCTCAAAATGATAATATAACTCATAATTTAAATTTTATTTTTTCATTTTTCTTATTTAAATAAAATATAAGTAAAAAATATATTTTTTAATAAATACGATAAATTTGTACATTATATGAGTATAATACAAATATTTAAATATATATTATTAAAACTCAGAAAAACTAATAAAATGATTTTATTGGCAATATTTGCTTAATTTTTAAAATATTTAAGTAATTAATTTAATTTTTAATTTTTATTAACAAATTCTTATATATTATTCTATTTGAAATTAACTTAATAGTTAGTTTATATATATATTTTTTACTATTTCAATAAAATTAGAATTTTAATTTATATTTAATTTACTTAATTATAGTTTAAGTGTATTACAATTTATCTAATTTATATTAACAATTTTTACATATTTTAAAATCTATGTAATGAAAATACTTATAATTAAAATGATAATTTTTAAGAAAAAAAAATAATCTTAAATTTCTCTTTTTTTTAAATGAAAAAACATTTTTAAATTTACCCTTAAAAAAAAAAAAACTCAAATTTTTTTCCTTTTATTTTTTTGAAAAAAAATGCTACTTATTAGTTAATTCGAAAGAGAATCGCTTACATTGATAAATATCCAAGGAAAATCAATTCTCATTGTAAGTAAGAAACCTAAAGAAATTTATGTAGAACTAAGAACCTTACATGGAGCAAATTTAAGATCAAATTTCATTGAGTACTGCTTTTGAGTTTACACAAAATAAAAGGAGTCACTTAAGTAATAATACGACATTACATTACATAACATAATATAAAGGCCACACATGTTCATTCACGTAAGAACATTGCATAGGAGACCAAAGCTTTAGCCTAATGGTCAAAGTAAAGGCTCCAAACCGAAAAGGCCCTAGGTATAAAAACCATTGTAGCACAAGAATTTCTTAAAAATCTGAATGAAAACAAAGGGGTGGGAAGGAAAGGAAAAAAAAAGAATGCCTTAGCAATGGGATGTCTTACAAATCTAAACACAAAAGTAGGGGAGCATTAGTTTGATGAAGTTGAAACTATCTTCTTGTGATATCATTTTTTTTGGTCTAAAATTTGTCTTCTTCTATACTATCATTTCCTCGACAAATGTAGATCCAAAATTCAAACTATAGATCCCTTCATTTTCAAATTAACCAAATAGAAAAATAAACCAAAATGAAAATTCTACGTTATATAAATCAATGACATTTTAAACAATTTTGTGTTCTTAACAAGGGTGGAAAAAAAGAAGAAAATAAATAAAAAGGTCAACTATAATAGATAGTTAATTATTAAAACTTGTTCATCTAAAGAATTAACAAAGAAAGTATTGCATTGCAAAACTACATATCCAAATAAAAGAAAACAATGGAAAACACAAAAAAAAAAAGAAAAAAAAACATGTTTCTTATAAAAATAAGCATTCATTTATAAGATTAAATGGAAAATAATTAATTTATGATTTTCATAATTCTTACAATACTCTGTATGTATTACAACCTGATTTTCTTTTATAAAAAATATTTGAGGGATAGTGAATGGTGATGTCATAATGACTATTTGTTAGTGGCCAATGACACTCTTATTGATAAGTTTTTCAAGTTATGAAAGAATTATAACTCAAATTATTATCTTTATTTATATAAATAAAAATAATAATTTTATGAAAAAAAATATGGATAAGGGAATGAAATCATTTGTGTTAAGAAAAAGCAAAATTATACGAAGTAAAAAAAATCTTACACATGCAAGATGTAAATGCAATGAAAGAGAACATATGTAAATAGTTTTATTGCTTATTTTGTAAATAATGGATGATATTATAATTTGCTTAATATGGTAAATAAAATTTGGAGATTTGAAGCAATTATTTTTGTTTTTGAAACCATAATTGATGCTATTATGTTCGTCTCATTTTCTAGTACTAGAAATCATGACATTGTCTCGTATTTCTAGTATAATTAGTATGGACCTCAAGTTCAACCTCGATGTCCTATCAATTCGGCCTGAAAATTTGGGAGGAAGTCAACTGGGCCCAATTATTACCCAGCAATGCAAGACATGGCCTTTTCGGCTGAAACTAGCTTAGATTGGCACCACACCAATGGAAATTTTGATGATTTAGTTTACTTTCAAGTAGGCAATGCCTAACGTGCTTTCTTTAACTGTAAAGAAAATGGGGACGTACGGACAAACTGCATTTTGCATCTATAGATGAAAGTTTACTGTGTACTTCTCTAAAAACTAGAAATCTATAGTCAAAAACGATATTGGTCTTGAATGCTTAGACAATTGTTGGATGTGTCCAAACAAATCCGATTAAAAACGATAAAAAAAGCATATATATATGTGTGTGTGTGTGTGTGTGTGTGTGTGTCAGCGACAAACACACCAATGGATAATCAGTCGGCCCATTTCAAATTTTATCAAGACAAAACCTTTTCATTTCATAGATCCACACGTATGTGGAAAAAAAAATTGTTGGCTGCAAACTATGGACTTGTGGAGAAAATAATTTTGTGGAGAGAGGCTTTATTCTCGATTCTGTGTCATACTTACAAGTAATACAACTTTTTATTTATAGGCAATTCTATTAATAGTCATAAACCACAATTAAAACCCATTATCACCCGTAAGAGTAACTACTGACTCTTGACATTCTATTTTCCTATAAAACTGCTAAAATAATGTACTAATAAAAATGGATATTTAATGTTTATTCAATAAGACTCCCCCATAAACTTAAATGCTTCTGCCATCTTTCATGCCGATCAATCTTTTGCAGTTGTCGAGAAATATCGTCGGTAGCGGTTTCGTGAAGATATCCGCGACTTGGTCCCGACTTGCCGCGTGCACTAATTCCACACTTCCTTCCTTCACTTGATCTCGGATGAAGTGAAAGCGAACGTCAATATGCTTGCTTCTCTCATGATTCACCGGGTTCTTGCTCAACTCAATTGCTGATTTGTTGTCAACTCATATCACAGTTGCACCGAGTTGTTGTTGCTCCAACTTGCCCAACAAATTTCTAAGCCATATCGCATGATGTACACACAAAGATGCTGCCACATATTCAGCTTCACATGTCGAGAGTGTCACGATCGGTTGCTTCTTTGAAAGCCAGGTAAACGCCGTGTCACCCATAAAAAACACATAACCCGATGTGCTTTTCCGATCGTCCAAGTCTCCGCACCAATTGCTGTCGGAGTACCCGACCAACTTGTAATCTGCCGCATTTGTATAGAATAACCCAAGTGACACTGTTCCTTGGATGTACCGTAGGATTCGCTTCAATGCCTTCCAATGTGAATAAACTGGCTCCTCCATGAACTGACTTACAATGCCAACACTTAATGCAAGGTCTGGTCTTGTGCATGTAAGATAGCGAAGGCTTCCCACTAAACTTCGGTATTTGCTTGCGTCGACTCGTTCTCCTCCATCAAGCTTAGAGAGTTTTGCACTCGGTTCCATTGGTGTTGAAACCGGATTGCAAGACTCCATCTTGTACTTCTTCAAAATCTCCTTTGTATATGCCTCCTGGGATACAAAGATACCCGTCTTTCCTTGTCTTACCTCCAGACCAAGGAAAAACTTCATCAAGCCCAAATCTGTCATCTCGAATTCCCGTGTCATTGTGCTCTTGAACTTTTGTATCATTTCATTATTATTCCCCATAAAAATGAGGTCATCAACATAAAGAGCAACAAATAACATATTACCTCCACTCTTCTTCACATAAAGGGCATGTTCGTAGGGATATTGCTCGAACCCGTTCTCCTTGAAGTATGTGTCGATACGAGTATTCCACGCCCGCGGTGCTTGCTTCAACCCGTAAAGTGCCTTCTTCAATTTCAACACCTTCTTTTCTTCTCCGATTTTCATGTACCCGGGTGGTTGTTCGATATAAACTTCTTCTTCAAGCACACCATTCAGGAATGCCGACTTGACATCCATTTGTAATATCGGCCATTTGAATTGAGCCGCTTGTGAAATGAGCAATCTGATTGTCTCCATTCTTGCAACGGGAGCAAACACCTTGTTATAGTCGATTCCCGCCTTTTGCTTGTATCCCTTTGCTACAAGTCTCGCCTTATACCATTCTATCTCCCCTTGAGCATTCATCTTTCTCTTAAACACCCACTTGACACCAATGGGCTGAGTTTCTTTCGGCAATTCTGCTAACTCCCATGTGTTGTTGCGATCTATTGCTTTAATCTCCTCGTCCATGGCAGTTTGCCACTTCTTGTCTTGCACCACCTGTTCAAAACTTATATTCTCGGAATCCACCAAAAGACATACAAGGTGTACCTCATTTGTCGAATCATACAAATCTTGTAAACTTCGCATTTTGGGTTGTCGCGGTTCATCTTCATCATCAATAGTTTCAGAATTTTCCGGT
>CM075424.1:1767957-1979803 GCA_037832385.1 Rhizophora apiculata | reverse complement strand
TAAACCACTACCCTTTTTTTTTTTCTAAAAGGGAATAAGGCAATGATCTAAAACTGCTACCTAATCTTTTTATTTTCAAAAAAAAGTAATAAAGAGCTAAGGCAATAGTTCTAAACCACTACCTATTCCTTTTAAAGATAAGGGGCTAAGGCAGCAATTTTAAACAAATGCCTATTCATTTTAATTAAAGGTATAAGGCAACAGTTTCAGATCGTTGCTTATTCTTTTTCAAAAAATGGAATAAGGTAGCAGTCTTGAACCATTGCCTAATTTTTTTCTTGAAATGGAAAAAGGTAGAGTTTTAAAATTGCTGCCTAATCTTTATGTTAAAAAAAAAAAAACAAAAGGGTTAAGGCAGTAGTCTTAAGTTGCTACCTATTTTTTGAACAAGGCAGCAGTTCTTGATCACTACCTAATCTTTTTATTAAAATGAAGGGATAAATTTATTTTTGATTCTCCTAATCAAATTCAATTCTTTGACCCAATTGTGTACAATTCATTTTGATCTATTTTTCTTCCTAGACAATTTTGGGCATTTAGGGTTTATGTACTCTATTAGGTTAAAATTGATCAGTATTTTAAATGGATTGTCTCCAAGATTGTCTAAACAACATCCTACACTTGAGGGAGTGGGGCAAACTACTCATTGTTGTGTTGCTCCATCTCAAGGAAGAGCATTTGGTGAAGAGCATTATTTTAAAGGAGGGAAAGTAAGGTTGACAAGCCACTTCGAAGAGGTAACAGGACTAGATTACTTGATGGACGTTTTACATGTCATAAGAAATTTTACTCAAGGTCTTTTGCTAGTAGAGGTTACTTATTGTTACTAGTAGCAAAGGAAAATGGTGGGACTTTTTCCCTAGTGATAGTGGGTGGGTCTCATGAGATCTAAGTCATCTGTCAAAAACTTTGCTAGCTACATACAAGTATAGCCAAATTAAGATGAGATGAAATGGACAAGCCAAGACTGCAACATAACTATGATAGAAAATAGGAGAAAACCCACCCTTTTAGCTAACATAAAAAGATACATATAAAGAGAGGATTCATTCAAAGTGTCTAGGTACCGAGAGTCAATGAAGAGAAGGGATTAGGGCCTAGTAGACATAAGTCCTTAAACTGGAAAAATCTAACTTACAAATAAAGATGTGCTAATGGCAGTGATATGCCAAACCCTCCTATTCTACTCCTATTGATATCTCAAGATGGACATACTAAGATTAGATGGGATCCATCGGACTTGCATTAAAGATTTAATATAATAGAATATCCTCTTGAGTTGTCTCCCTTGACACCTTCATTTGGATCTCCATAATTACAAATAGATATCGCATCTCAATTCTTTAATTATATAATACATAATTAGAAGAGAATCTTTAAGTTACATTTAAGGAGAGTTTAGATGAAAAGAGAATTTATAAATATAAAATAAAAGAAAGGGAAAGAAAGCAATGTTTATACTCCAAAAATTATATTCATTCATATTAATAAAAATAATGACATGGATCTATAAGCTTATAATCCTCTATCATGTTATCATATTCACATTATATGCACAAAAGTAAATACAATTTTAATTTTAATTATAGATATTAATTACTTATCCAAATAATAGTCCTAATGAAATTAAAAAATAGTTTTCTAATTCAACAAGTAATCTAATCAAATATAAATCCTCAATCCTAATCCAATTAAGACATTTTAATTCTAGTCAAAGACTATATATAATCTAGAAAATAATTTTTTAGATTATATTTAAATTAAATTTCTTTTAATTCAATAACTTAATTGAATTAGGTGTTCCACTTCTAAAGAATTTTGAATCTTAAAAATCTAATCAAACTAGCATCCATGCCATGAAAGGCTTGGTCATGTGACCCAGTATGGCTTTCTTTATTGCCATCAACATTGCCATGTTTAATTACCCAACAATGCCCAATAATAAGTAAACAAACCTATTCATTACTAGGGCATACATCAACAAAAGTAATTTCAAATTGTTATAAAGTTGAAACATTCAAGACCAATTACATGCGACAATGAAAACATAATATGCTAATATATCTTGGCATTTTTGAAAAATATGATTCAGCTATCTCTCAATTGGTTGAGCTCATAACTATTAAATTATGCATAATAAAGTTTATGACTATTGAATTACAAATAATGATTAAAGGAGAAAAATTCGAAAAAAAGAGGAAAATCTCCTCTTCTCCTAAAGACTTGAATTATACACATTCTTCCATTTGATTGGGCTGCATGTTTTGGGTCAATCAATGACCACCTAAAAGTCAATTTGATCCATGGAAAGGTAGTACAAGGTTGGCAATGTATAGTGAAATGCTCAAATCAAAAACAAAGAAAATGACATGTTCTTCTATTAGATCATAACTAGAAAATTTAAATGCTTCTAAAGGATAAAAAAATTGCTAGCTAAGTAAATCTACTTTTTTTTTTTTGCCTTTTTTTTTATCTTTTTCTTTCTAGAAATTGGAAATTTGAAGATTTAGATTTTAAATATTATTCACATATGTGAATTAACTAGCTAACATGTATTAAATAATAAAACTGCAACATATGACTCTATTTAGTAATACTTGAAATAAAGTGTTATGAACAAAAGTGTTGAGAGTAAAAGTATTAAAATTAAAAATTACATCTTACTTGATAATAATAATAAAAATATTGTGAAAAAAATTATTAAAATTATAATATTTAGTAAAAATGTTAATAAAATAACTATTAGTTTATAAATTAACTATAGAAGTATGATGTAAAATTTCTTTTATTTTTTAAAATATAACTAGTATTTTAATATTTTATATATATATTTAATATTAAACATATTATATTAGTTTAAATTAATAATAAAAATATTATTTAAAATAACAATAATTAAAGTAATTTTTTAAAAAATAATAATTATTTTAAAATAAAATAAAAAGAATAAATATTATAACTATCAAATATTAAAAATATACTAATTTTACATTAAAAACTTTAAGTAAAGAATTTATAATCACAATTCCTACAAAATTTAAAAACTGTAATAACTCTATAAATTAAGATGAGTGTGATTTTTAAAACATTTCATTGTCACTTTTACAAAACTAGGATTTTAAAAGAGTCAAGGTAAGAAAAAGCAATTTTGAAAGTTATAATCAAATAATATTTTAATTGTACTTTAATTTAAAGATACTTTAACTCATTACAACACAATTTAAAATGCATTACCAAATAAAGCATACATGTTGCATAATGACCATAAAAACATTAACTATAAACATGTAATATTTTTTTAGTAACATATAGATAAGTAAATAAATGAAAAAATTAAAAAATAAAAAACTACAATGGTAAGTTGCATGAAGTAACACCAAACTTATGTATGTTCACTAAAGTATTGGAAAATCACCTAAGTCCAAATTGAACTGTATACTAGTACTAGTTGGTTCTAGTGAAATAAAATGATTTTTGGGTAAAATGCTCTTAACATTTTTACAACTACAAAGATTCAGTTTGTTTGTGCCTATGCTTGTGCTTAAGATATCTTTCACTCCCTTTCATTCAAAAAAAATGACCCCATTCATCTTCTTTTATAGTCCCTAAAAGTTTGAGCTTATAACTATTCTCTTTTGCAAAACCAAAACTAGGATCTTTCCCTTCCTTAATCTCCCTTCTCACTTTCTTGACTCTTCTAAGTATGCCCTTCACTGCAATATCAAATGCATATTGAGCTTAAAAAATGTTAATTCCTTCATGGATAAGTTTAGAGAAGATTTGTTTGATTGGGCTAAACCATGACCACCATTAGATGAATGATAAGGGAAACCTAATACAAGTTTGACTTTCCTAGGAAAATAACTAGGAATGTCAAAACTTTGAATTTTGAAAATAAATTATATTATACCATACTTGTTTATAATCTTAATAGGAAAAATACTAGGCAAAGGAAAAGGCTTGGTAAATAGGATTTTTAAAGGATATTTAAAGGATGGTTGGGGCCATTTATTTGGCTAAATGATTTTGAGAATTTGGACAGTTGAGTAAGCATATTTATCATTTTGGGTATGGTGTCTAATTTTTACTGATTGAGTATCAACCAACATGGCTTCGTAAAATTGGCATTTTTTTTGGAGTCCCAAGGTTTGTATACTCAAGACTTGAAGAGATGTTAGACTAAGATTTTGGGATCTTCATGGTAAAATCCATATTTGACTACTTTAATATTTTGAAGACTAGGTTTTCTAAAGTACGCTTGAAAATTTTTTGAAAGTTTTGGAGGAGCACGTCAAAAATAGCCACCTCTAATTTTTGAAAATGAATTTTTAGAGGGGACGGTGAAACTGTGACCACCTATTGTTGTTTGGAGGTTGATGGTAGAACCATCATTTGTTTGGAAGAAGATGACTTCTTCTATTTTGGTCATGGTGGTGAAACCACCTACTTTCCTTTTGCTGATACTTTGATCATCACATTTTCTGAGGAAGAAGATGATGGAGTGGGCCATCTTCTAGATTTTGCAGTAGATCTTTCTTCATGGACTTTGTCAAACTAGGCTTTTAGGATCTTTTGGGTTTCAAGACTTAGGTCCTCAAATTTAGGTGAGTTTAGAACTAAAGACTCATAGGAATCATTAGTGTTTGTAGCTTGTTTGTGCGGGCTTTTGATATTTTAGGAGCCTGATGGGTTCAAGCTAGAGTGACTAAACATGTCAGCCCATGTTTTTGGTTTATTTGTTTGTTGGTTTTCATGGGCTTGGTTCTTCCTTTTGGATTTTTTGGGCATTTTTAGTGGGGTTTTAAAGTGTTTGAATTCCCTGCAAAAATTCCCTTGTAAGACAATTATGCAAAGAATTAGAAGAACCTTTAACGTGCTTAATTTCAAAATCAAAAATACTTAAAATTGCTTGTCATCGTGCAAAAATATGTTTGATGCTAGATTTTGAGTATCTTTTTATAAAACAAATTTTTCAGCTTGACAATCAATTCATAATAAAAATTTTCAATTTAATAAATCATTTTAAAATTTGGAAAGACATAAAACAATTGCTAAAATTTCCTTTTTAATAGTGGAATACTATCGTTGATGTTTTAATGTAAAATAAACAAGTTGCTCCTGTTGACCTTTGACCTATTTCAACACTCCTCCATAACCTAACTCAAATGCATCTATTTCAACAATCTTAGGTAGGTTAGCGTTAGCTATGCATAAGCAAGGTAATTCTTTAACTTGTCTTTTGATTTCCCTTACTATGGCTATATGTTCCTCAGTCCAAGGTTGGGAAGACTTTTATTTGGATAACTTGTCATGAAGAGGCTTACAAACAAGGTTAAGTTTGGGATTGAAATCAGAGATATAATTCAAACATCCTAGGAAATGTTGGATTTAAGTTTTATCTATGATTTTATTAGGGAATTTATTAGCAAAGGTTAAGGCTTTAGAGTAAGGAGTAATCATACCTTATTGGATGAAATGTCCTAAGAACCTTACCTTAGTTTTAAAGAGATCAAAATTTGACTTGGAAAAGCTAGGCTGGCTTTTTTGGTGGCATGGATGAAGCTTTGGATATGCATAAAATGTTGATCAAGATTTTCAAAGAAAACTAGAACATCATCAACAAAAACAATGATGAAATACATGTAAGGCAAATAAATTTCATTCATAATCCTTTGGAATTCAAAGGAAACATTTTTGAGGTCAAGTGGCATTACATTCCATTCATACTGTCCAAATGGAATAGTAAAAGTTATTTTATAATTGTCATTTTCATGAATCTGGATTTGCCAGAATCTCAACTTCATGTCAAATTTTGAAAAGATATGGGCTCTTACTAGCCTTTATATCCATTCCAACACAATGTTTAGAGGTTTATAGTTGATTACTAATCAAGGAACACCATGCTTGAGCTTTACATTTTTGTTGATGTAGAAAGTAACAAAACTCCACAGTGATTGGCCTAGACAAATGATCCGTTTTGTAAAAGATCGTCAATTTCCTATTTACAATACTTGACCAACTAGGAGTTAATCTAATTAGGTCTTGTTTTAGTTAGAATGTTCCTTTCATCAAAATTTTTAACATAAGGTAAAGTAATTATATATTGTTGACAAAACCAAAAGACATTGGGAACATCATAACACATTGATGATTCAATTTGTGTTTCTAAAATTAAATTTTTTTGTTGAACAACAAGAAAAGAAAGTTATTGTCAAGTTGTTTGAAAGATACTTCAGATTTTAAAGATTGAAGATGAGATTGTTTTGTCTGAAGTAAAAGATTAATTTTTGCTAATTATTGAAAAGACAAAATTTTGAAAATCTTTAAATTTCTAGTTTGATGTTTTTGAATGAAATGGAAGCTAATAGGTTGACCAAGAATAGTAGTATGGATTCCTTGGTTAGTTACTTGGAAAGGCTTAATTAAATTTGAGAAAGGGTTTTCAAGGATTACCTTCTGTTTAAGGTTTCTGACAAGAACAAAAGAAGTTTGAATTGAAATTCCATATTGGTAAACCTGTACCTCAGTGAGTTTGTAGTTAATGTGCAATTGACGGTTGCTTATTGACCTTAATCCTTCTGTAGTTTTCTCAAAAAATTTTGTTGGGACAAGTCCTTCTTGAATATAATTTAGATCAACACCAATATCTACAAGAGCTATGATCTCCAAAGAAAATTGGTTAGCAATTTTTAATTGGATTTTAACAAGCCATTTTTGAGTAGTGATTTCTATTAAAAAAAACAAAAATTTATTACTTTCCAAATTTTCAACATTTGCTTAGGGTGCATTGGAGGACTTTGGTTGGTCCAAAATTTTGGTATTTTGTGGGTTAACTAGGTCCAATAGGGTCACTAGCATTTGATGGTCTTTAGACTGTGGGATTTTGAGTTCATGGATTTCATATTTGATTTAGTTTATTTCTTGTTTGAAGTCTGTTAAAGTAATAGGCTTGGTTTTGGGCTAGTCAAATTGTTTTAGGACATTCTTAAGATCATAAGGAGCCTAGATACATTGTAGCAAGGCATTTAGGCTTGAAGAAGAAGATGGGCATTCAAGAAGCCTTTGTACAAACTGGGCCATTGCATGGTCATTACCCAATGAGTCAAGTATTTCTAAAATTTGTTCTTAATTGCACGTTAGGACACATCCTCTTTTTCTTCAGATCCAATTTCTGTTTCAAAAGATGAAGTTCTAAGTTCATCCATTTGCAGTCCAGCTTCATTCTTTAAAGATAGTTCTGGGGTGCTGTCTTCTGAAGTTTCAATCAATAAAGCTTGGAGTTGGGCTTAGATATTTTCTATTAGATCAAGTGTTTGGAGTTTTGTGTTTGGTTTGTAGTAATGGGCTAAATGACCTAGTTTGCCACATTTGTGATAATTGTACTTGGTCATTTGGGCTTTTATTGGTTCAAATTTTTTGGGTTTAT
The DNA here is from genome assembly GCA_037832385.1 of Rhizophora apiculata. Lineage (NCBI taxonomy): Eukaryota > Viridiplantae > Streptophyta > Magnoliopsida > Malpighiales > Rhizophoraceae > Rhizophora > Rhizophora apiculata. Next base: position 1,972,377 of record CM075424.1, on the reverse strand, counting down.
TTTTTGACTTGGGCTCAGAAGTTCGGTTGAATTGTTTAGGTTTGGATTTTTTATAATATGGGTTTTTGGATTTGGTAATGGGTGCCTTCTCTTAGCTTTTTCTTTTTGGTAGAGGTTATCATCAAATTGGGAATAGAAAAATCCAAGTTCCTTCCAAGTCTACTTTTGCTCCCTTTTGACTTGTCTTTGAAGTTCGATATCTGCATAAATTTGCAATCCTTCATTCTAGACAAAACTAATTAGTTCATTATAGGCAAGTTGATGGTAAGGTATTTGACCACTGTTCTGAGTTTGTAGTTTGGATCTTACCTTATCACCAAGTAGCTTGGGTAAGCCAACCAAAAATTTTTCTTTCTAAAAGACTTGGTTTGCATCTTTCCACTACATGACATGAGTTAGAACTGTATCTTTGTACCAACAAAAATTGTGCAAATATTTGCATTCGAGATTGGATAAGAGCTCTATAGTCTTATCCCTTAGGTTAGAAAGATCAACTATAAAATATTTGGTGATGGCAAAGATGAGACTTGCCACCACAATAGGAATAGTCCTACCATTTTCATCAAGAAGAGGTTCACCATAAATATCTTTCTTGATGGCATGGAAAATTGTAGTGTGGTTAGTGGTAGTGAGAATATGATCCCACTAGCTTGTGAGTCGGCCAGATTATCCTATAACGAGGATTTTAGCAATGGTTTGGTCATATGTGTGGTTATGGGTCCAATAAGTATTAAACACCACGGTCATTTGCTGAAAGAGATTCAAAATTTGATATTTTAAATACCCATTAATGTTTCATTCATAAATTGAATTGGAACTATATTTTACTTGCAGAAAAGTTGGCTTTTTTTCAAAGGCAAGGTATGGTGCAATTGGCCTAAGGTAATACATCCTTGTGAATGGCCCCAAAGGTTCAATTTTGATATGTTGAATTTTAAGAGATTTCATATCCGATATCAATATTTAAGATGACATTTTGCTAGATCGAGATCCTTGAAGGGTCGTATGGCTTTATTTGAGGAGGCATCAGTCTTAGTTTCCTATAAAGCCTGGAGTATAAGCATCAAAGCTTGGTGAAATTCATCAAAAGCATTATTTGAAATTGGAAAAGGTTTAAAAACAGGTTTTTAAAACTCTGTAACACTAGTTTCTAATGTTGAAATTTCTTTTTGGACAAAGAAGTTTGAAACAGTAGCATCCATATTAGAAAGTTAGTTGCCAATTGTCTGTAAAATTTTGTTTATATAATTATTTTGTTTAATTAATTTTTGAATGTCTTTTGAATAAAGATCATAAGGAGCCTAGATATATTGTAGCAAGGCATTTAGGCTTAAAGAAGAAGATGGGCATTCAAGAAGCCTTTGTACAAACTGGGCCATTGCATGGTCATTACCCAATGAGTCAAGTATTTCTAAAATTTGTTCTTAATTGCACGTTAGGACACATCCTCTTTTTCTTCAGATCCAATTTCTGTTTCAAAAGATGAAGTTCTAAGTTCATCCATTTGCAGTCCAGCTTCATTCTTTAAAGATAGTTCTAGGGTGCTGTCTTCTGAAGTTTCAATCAATAAAGCTTGGAGTTGGGCTTAGATATTTTCTATTAGATCAAGTGTTTGGAGTTTTGTGTTTGGTTTGTAGTAATGGGCTAAATGACCTAGTTTGCCACATTTGTGATAATTGTACTTGGTCATTTGGGCTTTTATTGGTTCAAATTTTTTGGGTTTATTTTTTGCCTTGGGCTCAGAAGTTCGGTTGAATTGTTTAGGTTTGGATTTTTTATAATATGGGTTTTTGGATTTGGTAATGGGTGCCTTCTCTTAGCTTTTTCTTTTTGGTAGAGGTTATCATCAAATTGGGCATAGAAAGATCCAAGTTCCTTCCAAGTCTACTTTTGCTCCCTTTTGACTTGCCTTTAAAGTTCGATATCTGCATAAATTTGCAATCCTTCATTCTAGACAAAACTGATTAGTTCACTATAGGCAAGTTGATGGTAAGGTATTTGACCACTGTTCTGAGTTTGCAGTTTGGATCTTACCTTATCACCAAGTAGCTTGGGTAAGCCAACCAAAAATTTTTCTTTCTAAAAGACTTGGCTTGCATCTTTCCACTGCATGACATGAGTTAGAACTGTATCTTTGTACCAACAAAAATTGTGCAAATATTTGCATTTGAGATTGGATAAGAGCTCTATAGTCTTATCCCTTAGGTTAGAAGGATCAACTATAAAATATTTGGTGATGGCAAAGATGAGACTTGCCACCACAATAGGAATAGTCCTACCATTTTCATCAAGAAGAGGTTCACCATAAATATCTTTCTTGATGGCATGGAAAATTGTAGTGTGGTTAGTGGTAGTGAGAATATGATCCCACTAGCTTGTGAGTCGGCCAGATTATCCTATAACGAGGATTTTAGCAATGGTTTGGTCATATGTGTGGTTATGGGTCCAATAAGCATTAAACACCACGGTCATTTGCTGAAAGAGATTCAAAATTTGATATTTTAAATACCCATTAATGTTTCATTCATAAATTGAATTGGAACTATATTTTACTTGCAGAAAAGTTGGCTTTTCTTCAAAGGCAAGGTATGGTGCAATTGGCCTAAGGTAATACATCCTTGTGAATGGCCCCAAAGGTTCAATTTTGATATGTTGAATTTTAAGAGATTTCATATCCGATATCAATATTTAAGATGACATTTTGCTAGATCGAGATCCTTGAAGGGTCGTATGGCTTTATTTGAGGAGGCATCAGTCTTAGTTTCCTATAAAGCCTGGAGTATAAGCATCAAAGCTTGGTGAAATTCATCAAAAGCATTATTTGAAATTGGAAAAGGTTTAAAAATAGGTTTTTAAAACTCTGTAACACTAGTTTCTAATGTTGAAATTTCTTTTTGGACAAAGAAGTTTGAAACAGTAGCATCCATATTAGAAAGTTAGTTGCCAATTGTCTGTAAAATTTTGTTTATATAATTATTTTGTTTAATTAATTTTTGAATGTCTTTTGAATAAAAATCTTCATGTTCTCATTGTACCTTAAATGGTGATGCAAGAACATAAGTCCCTTTATGCTTGAATTGAATTTCATATGATGGAGGATGAATAGACTCAACTTTTGAGCCATTCATTAACTCCCATTGTTGTGATGCACTTTGAACTTGGATTTGATCTTCCTCTATAAAGGAAGTCCAAGGATATTATATCCCCATTAAAAGCAGTACTTATCAAGCTAGTCAAAAAACAAAAGATGTGTTCTTTCTTTGGTCATCAAATCAAAATAATCTTGTTGGACTTCGAACATTTTTCATTTTGAAAATGTTTTAAAAACCATTCACATTTTTCTTCATTCTAATCACCATAAAATTTTTTTCTTAAAACTTCTTTTTGAATTTCAAAAGGATTTTCCTAATCTTTTTCCAAAACATTGAGCTCATAGTGTACCTCAAACTCTATTGGAAACTAAACTTAGGATGTTAATGCTCTAAGGAATCTAGGAGATCCTATTTGAGAAGACATACAAGTGACTTATGGTATTTGTCTACATAAATCTATACCTGCAAGGTTAGATTGTAGATTCCCTATTCTAGTATGACTAGTAAAGTGTCTCATAAATTGACTTCTTTATAGATAATTGGCAATTTTTGAATCAAGATCTTCATCCTTACTAGATTTAGATTTGGTGCTTGTTGAGTGTCTAGCAAAAGATATACTAATGCTTCCATTACAATGTTGTGTTATCCTATTAACATCTGTTGCCACAGGGGGATTTGGTGTGATAGCATTTTCAAGTTTCTAAGTTTCAAGCAAACTTACCTTATGCCATTTGATGTACCTGGGTGTCTAAAGGTTGGCTCTTTGCATGTCAGTTTGCCATAAAACTATTTCTCCTTTAACACCTTCTTGGTGAATGGCTTTTGCATTAAATGATGTTTCATAGCCTTGTATTGGATTTGATACATTAGGCTAATTTGAATCTATTTTTCCCACAGCCTTATATAGGTTGTAATTGTTGTCAATTAGATTTAAGTGTGTAAGAAGGTAAAAGCTACATGGAGGGGAAAGAACGTAAAAGCCACATGAAAAGGGTAAGATAGTAAATTTGCCGCAAGTAAACCCTATTGGGATTTCATGGAGGAGTATATAAAGGCCATCAGAAGACAACAAAATAAGACGGATCGGCTATTGAGAAAAATAGACAGAAAACCTACGCACACCACCGGCAAGAGAGAGGAACCCGTGAGAAAGGCACACCACCAGCACACCAGCAGTCAGCAATTGAGCAGATTGGCACACTGCCGGCACACCAGCGGTCGGCAACTAAGAAGGTTGGCACACCACCAGCAGACGGTGAGACAGATCCGTACGACGGTGACAGATCCGGCAGACGATGTGACAGAGGAGATCTGGCGACGGCAGAAGGAGATCTGGCTGGGACGGTGACATATCTGGCTGGGACAGAAAGGGATCCGGCAACGGTGTGAGAGAGATCCGGCTGGGACAGAGGAGATCTGGCAATGCCGTGAGAGGGAGCTAGCTGGGACGGTGAGAGATCCGGCAGAAGGAGATCCGGTCGATGGTGAGAGATCTGACAGAACAGGGGTCCGGTCGACGGTGAGAGATCTGGCAGAACAGGGGTCCGGTCGACGGTGACAGATCTGGCAGAACAGGGGTCCGATCGACGGTGACAGATCCGGCAGAACAAGGGTTGGATGAAAAATAGAAACTGTGAGGCGAGCCGTGAGACAAGGAGACGGGTGAGACCATGAGACGGTGAAAGTAGAAGCTGTGTGAGACAACCTAGAGAAGGAATTCGGCGAAGTATCGGAAAGAATTTAACGTATTTCTAAATTTCTTCAAGAGAGGTTAAAGAGTGTTGCGGTGAACTTCTAAGCGGCAGTGGAGCAACCTTTCAATTCAACAGAGGCAAGAGAAGTTAGAAGAAGGGTAGACACAGTAAGTGACACTCTTTGTATTATACTTGCTTAGTATTTGCAATAGTGAAAGGAGCAGAGAATTAAGACATCCATTGTAACTAAAATTCTCAATTATAGTGCATGGTCTCAGTAAGGGAGAGTCCCTACCACCGTGGATGTACATCACATTGATGGAACCACGTAAATCTCGTGTGTCCTTAATTTGCTTTACATTCTATGTTTTGAATTGAGTTGTGAACGCAGCTAAAATATTAGCCAACCCATAACCTAATGAAGGCCTAAACAAGAACGTCTGAAATGTCTATTAGGCAAGGTGTCTGAAAGGTGACTTTGGGGACTATTGTGATTAGTAGGTAGCAATAGATCTACCTTAGTCGAGTCTGAGAAAGAGTTCGCTTTTAAGAAGAGGTTGAAGTTGTTCACTTACCTGCGAATTGCAAATTGTGGTGATACTGATTCACCCCCCCTCTCAATATCACAAACTAGTAGATCCTAGGGAGAAGTCGGGAACTTCAATTGGTATCAGAGCATAGGTTCACTAGTTTGAAACTTATCAGCTTGGTGCACTAGTTTGGAGGGATCTAGAAGTTTGACTTATTCAACATATTAAGAAATGGAAGCCGGTACCAGCACTAGCAACACTTATAGCAAGAAGGTTCCAATCTTCAATAGAACCAACTATCATATATGGAGAGCAAGAATGCAAGTGGTATTTGCAACCATGGGCATGAATGTGGTGAAATGCATACAGGAGGGTTTTGTGGCTCCGGAAGAAGGTAAAGACCCAACCCCAGAGGAGTTAAGGCAGTTTGAGATAAATGGGAAGGCCTCAAATGTCATCATTTCAGCATTGACAGATACTGAGTATGCTAAAGTTATGGACTACAAATCTGCCAAGGAGATATGGGACAGATTGCAAAAAGCCTATGAAGGTGATGGCAGAATGAAGAAGGCTAAGCTTCAAGTGTTCAAGGAGAGATATGAATCTCTCAGAATGCAGAAGAATGAGACAGTTCAAGAGTTCTTCACCAGGGTTATTGACGCTGTAAACGATCTGAGAAGTCATGGGAAGAACAAGAAGGACTCATCGATTGTAAAGAAAATTCTGAGAATTCTGCCTAAGAGGTTTGCTTCAAAGGTGGCAGCCATAGAGAAGAGTAGAGATCTCAACTCTATATCTCTGCATGATCTTCAGTGCAATCTCATTGCATATGAGATGAGAATAAAGTCGACTGAGAGCTCCTCAATGTCAAAGGTATCAAAGGAGGCAGCTTTCAAAGCTATGAAACACTTGAAGATAAAAGAAAAGGAAAAATCATCCAGTGAGGATAATGATGATGATGAGGAAGAAAGTGAAGGTGAAGTATTGGCTTACTTCACAAGGAAATTCAAAAAGGGGTTTAAGAAAGGAAAAGGACAATTGTCTTTGAGATGTTATCATTGTGGGCAGACTGGACACTTTGCTTCTCAGTGCAAAGTGAAACTTGATGATGAAGATGAGGATGGTGATGATGAGTAGAATTCAAGATGGAGAAGATCATCATTCAAATCAAAGAAGTCCAATAAGAAGATTGCCAACCTACAGAGGAAGACGAGAGGCTCATTCAAGAGTTATGTGAGTCAGACAAAAGAAGCTGATGAGGAGGAAGATGAAGACTCATCAGATGAATATGCCTTTATGGCATCAGCACAAAGTGGTAGCTCAACCTCTGAAGAGGAAGAGGAAGTTGATGAAGAAGAGCTAGATCCTGAAGCTGAGTTGGAAGCAGCTTCAAAGGAGATAATCAGAAGGGGTAGAACCATACGAAGGTTGGAGGCCCATATAAAACAAGTTGAAGCAAAGTCTGAGGAAGCTGAAAGTCAAAACGGTGAAATAAGGGCTGAGCATATTGACTTGAAGAGAAGATTTGAGGAACAGATCAAAATATGTGAAGACTTTACAGTAGAGCTTGGCTTAAGGGCTACAAAAATTGAAGAAATGGAGAAAGAGTTGCTGAGACTTCAGCAATAACTCAAAAGTAGCAAAGAGAACTTGCAGAAGCTTGAAATGATAGGAGAAATAAGTTCTGGAAAAGGAGAGAAGAATGTAGAGAAAGTGCAGCAATCTGAGGCTGCATTGGCTAAAGAAAATGAGAATGTGCCACAGAAGTTGAAAGAGAAGGTTGTGACTCAGAAGAAGATAGCTGAGAATAAAGAAGATCTGAAGAAGCAACCTAGGGTGGCAAATAAGAAGGAAGAAAAGAAAGTCAGCCAGTAGAGGGCTACGGCTGAACAGAAGAAGGAGAAGAAGGTGACTGAAATGAAAGTCAAACAAGCAAAGAAGTTAGCTACTTTGCCTACACAGCAAGTGATGAACAGAAGAAGACAAGCAATGATCAGACCCAAGAAGAGGCAATTTCAAGGTCATTGCCTTTATTATGGAGTTTGAGGTCATAAGGTGAGTAACTACTGGTGGAGAAGGCTAGTATATGTCTCCAACTTAAGAAGATACAATACTGCATACAGGGAGAGACAATACAGAATTCAGAAGAGAACACCTGTCGTGAGTTCTTGCACATACTGTAAAAGGTAAGGACACGCTGACAAGGATTGTTGGTGGAAGCCCAAACTAGTGGTTTCAAAGAACAAGTTTGCTATATTGGCAGACTTGGAACAGTGTGAAAGGTGCGGGCAGGATGGCCATAATGCCAAGAGATGCATGACACTTCTCCCTGAGCAAGAGAAGGCACTCAATGGCACAGTGAAAACAAGCGGTGCAGTCAAAGCTGAGAAAAAGGAGAAAGCTATCTTCCAACCAGTTCAAAAGAAGGAATATAAAGTTAAAATGGAGGTGGCTAATATAGCTGAAATTGCACTCAAAGCTGACTACAAGGATAAGCAGTGGATCCTTGATAGTGGATGCACTTTGCACATGATGGGAGATAAGAGTAAATTATCAAAGCTAAATAAATCAAGAGAAGGCAGAGTCAAGTTTGGTAATGATGATTCACTCAACATTAATGGTTGAGGGTCAGTAAACATTGGAAGAGGAAAGCTGAAAGATGTTCTCCATGTTGAAGGACTCAGACATAATTTAGCATCTGTCAGTCAGCTATGCAACAAAGACCATAAGGTAATATTCACAAAAATAGGTTGTCAGGTAAAGAGTAAAGAAGGCAATACTGTTGCAGCCAGGAAGAGAACAGCTGGAAATTTATATGTGATTGATGAAGACAAGACAAGCAGCTATTTACTCACCCAAGAAGAAGAAAATCAATTCTGGCATAGGAGGCTGGGACACTTGTCACAGAAGAACATGAGGAAGCTAACCACTACTCATGTAATTAGAGATATTCCCGACCTCAGGAGAGAGAGAGAGTATGTTTGCTCAGCATGCTCTAAAGGAAACATGTCAAAAAGCAATATAAGACCAAAGAGTTCAGTTCTGAAACAGTGCTTGACATTGTACATACTGATTTGTATGGGCCAATGAGAATAAAAGGGTTGAAAGGTGAGAGGTACTTCGTCTTATTTGTTGATAATTATTCCAGAAGGACCTGCATCATGCACCTCAAACACAAGTCAGAAGTTCTGAATTGCTTTAAGAGATACAAAAGATTGGCTGAAAATGAGAGTGGAAAGAAGATCGAAGTATTGAGGTCAGATCAAGGAACTGAATTCACAAATGGAGCTTTTGAAGATTATCTTGAGAAGCATGGAATTCACCATCAGATGGTAGTAGCAAGAACACCTCAACAGAACGGGGTGGTAGAGAGGAAGAACAGAGCTGTGGTTAAAATGGCAAGAACTCTACTGCTGGAATCCAAGCTTCACACAAGATTTTGGACAGAAGCAACATTTACAGCCGTGCACCTACTGAACAAAGTTCTACTAAGGCCCAATACTGATAAGACTCCATATGAGCTATGGAGTGGAAAGAAGACAACAGCCAAGTATCTCAGAGTCTTTGGCAGCCCATGTTTTATGAAGAACAAGGAGCAAAACTTGGGAAAATTTAATGCTAGGTCTAATGAAGGTATCTTTGTGGGATACTCAGCAAAGACAAAAGGTTATAGAGTTTTCCTGCATAAGCTGGGAAAAGTGATCACTTCCAGTGATGTAAGAATAGATGAGAACTGGAAAACAATGTAGAATGGAGAAGCTGAGGACAATGAAGAAGATGACTTCCATGTAGATGAAGAATCAGATCAACCTGAAGAAAAGGAACAAGAAGTAAGTTTAGACTCGGAGAAGAATGAGTCTAAAGATGAAGAAAGAGATCCTTTTGCAACTGAGACAGTGCAAGGAAGAAGGACAAAGAAAATATGGACCAGTGCTCATCAAGGAGATCAGATCATAGGTAACCCATCAGCAGGAGTTACAACAAGAAGAAGAATGGTGGGAGCTACTGCTCTACTCTCACAAGTTGAACTTAAGTCTATTGAAGAGGCTATTCAAGACCAAGCCTGGGTCAAAGTTATCAATGAGGAGCTGGATCAAATTGAGAAGAATGATACATGGGAGCTGGTTCCAAGACCCACTAATAAGAAGCTGTTTGAAAAGCACAGATTGAGTTTGTGCAAATGCCTCCTCAAGCCTGAAGTTCAGGTAAATCCTTCATCTTCACTTTGTGAGTTTTTCAAATTTGTAATTGGTTGGCAAAGGGGGAGAGAAGTAACAGTGCAGGAGGAGCTGTTAAGAAAGGGAGAGTGCATATTTAGGGGGAGTTGAAACTGCTGCATAGTGGCTTTTGTCATGAGTGTTGCCAACAATTACAAAAAGGGAGATTGTTGTTCCCACAACCTTATATAGGTTGTAATTGTTGTCAATTAGATTTAAGTGTGTAAGAAGGTAAAAGCCATATAGAGGGGCAAGAACGTAAAAACCACATGAAAATGGCAAGACAGTAAATTCGCCGCAAGTAAGCCCTATTGGGATTTCATGGAGGAGTATATAAAGGCCATCAGAAGACAACAAAATAAGATGGATCAGCTATTGAGAAAAACATACAGAAAACCTACGCACACCACCGGCAACAGAGAGAAACTCGTGAGAAAGGCACACCACCGGCACACCAGCAGTCAGCAGTTGAGCAGATTGACACACTACCGGCACACCAGCGGTCGGCAACTAAGCAGGTCGGCACACCACCAGCAGACGATGAGACAGATCCGAATGACGGTGACAGATCCAGCAGACGGTGTGATAGATCCGGCAGGCGGTGAGACAAATCCGGTAGATGGTGGGACAGAGGAGATCCGGCGACGGCAGAAGGAGATCCAGCTAGGACAGAATGGGATCCGGTGACGGCGTGAGAGAGATCCGACTGGGACAAAGGAGATCTGGCGACGGCGTGAGAGAGATCCGGCTGGGACAGAGGAGATCCGGCGACACCGTGAGAGGGAGCTGGCTGGGACGGTGAGAGATCCGACAGAAGGAGATTCGGTCGATGATGAGAGATCCGGCAGAACAGGGGTCCGGTCGACGGTGAGAGTTCCGGCAGAACAGCGGTCCGGTCGACGGTGACAGATCCGGCAGAATAGGGGCTGGACAAAAAACAGAAACCCTGAGGCGAGCCGTGAGACAAGGAGATGGGTGAGACCGTGAGACGGTGAAAACAGGAGCTGTGTGAGACAACCTAGAGAAGGAATTCGGCGAAGTATCGAAAAGAACTCAACGTATTTCCATATTTCTTCAAGAGAGGTTAAAAAGCGTTGCGGTGAACTTCTAAGCGGCAGTGGAGCAACCTTTCAATTCAACAGAGGTAAGACAAGTTAGAAGAAGGGTAGACACAGTAAGTGACACTCTTTGTATTGTACTTGCTTAGTATTTGAAATAGTGAAAGGAGTAGAGAATTAAGACATCCATTGTAATTGGAATTCTCAAATATAGTGGATGGTCTCGGTAAGGGAGAGTCTCTACTACCGTGGATGTACGTCACATTAACGGAACCACATAAATCTCATGTGTCCTTAATTTGCTTTACATTTTGTGTTTTGAATTGAGTTGTGAACGCAGCTAAAGTATCAGCCAACCCATAACCTAACGAAGGCCTAAACAAGAACATCTGAATTGTCTATTAGGCAAGGTGTCTAAAAGGTGACTTTGGGGACTATTGTGATTAGTAGGTAGCAATAGATCTACCTTAGTCGAGTCTGAGAAAGAGTTCGCTTTTAAGAAGAGGTTGAAGTTGTTCACTTACCTGCGAATTGCGAATTATGGTGATACTGATTCACCCCCCCTCTCAGTATCACAAACTAGTAGATCCTAGGGAGAAGTCGGGAACTTTAGAATCGATCTTTCAACGAATCTCTTACTATGGACTTTGATTTATAGAGTAAGAACATCAAGTATATTCCTAATATGAAAAGAAACTGTGAAATCTAAATAACAATTAAAGTAAATTGGACCAAAATATAGGCTTAAGTCTATGATGCCTAAGAGAGAATCATCAAAATTTAAAAGACAACAATCTCTAAGAGTAATTAGAATAGAAGTATTTAACCTTTCACAGGATAGAGCTAACTATGGTGTTTTTTAAGATGTTAGATAGAGGTAAAGGACAAAAGTCTTATTGTTTCAATAAGGCTAGATAGATGATAGTCACATTCCTTTGTTTCAATGGTGTAGTTAGTTTTATAGAGAAGATTAAATTGACTAGTTCAGTAGATTTGTTTTTCAATTTGTTTTAGAATTTTCCATGTGTTAATAAATTTATCAAAGTTTTCAATTAGGAATTCTTCCTGATTGATGACACCTAAGGAAGAAGCCTCAGAGTCATAGCTTGATGTAGAAGGTTGAAAAAGAATAAGCATGCTTACTAGAACAGAGATAGACCTATAATTAGAGCTAGTGACGATTTAGTGATATCCCTACCTATGTCCTAGGGCTTACCAATGGTCTTATTACCTTTCCTAGGACTTATTGCCTGGAACACCCTCATTTGGTTCCTTTCCACTCATGTTAAACCTTCTGGTTCTCACACTTGGTTTCTCTCCTTCTAATAGTTATGTATACCCTCCTTCTCTCCTTAACAACAAAACCTTTGGCTTTGATACCACTTTCACCACAAGATCAACAATAGGATAAGAGTGTAAGAGTGAAAAATTTTGATAAAATCTTATAGTATGTGGCCTTGTTAAACTAAAGGGCATTCTAAAGCAACCTTCATAAGAATAGTTATTGGTTTTCAGCTTATATACTATAATTTGAAAAATTATTTAAATGCAAATACAGAATGTAAAATAAAGTTTGAATTTAAATTTATTAAAACTTGTAAAAAACTTACAATGAAGACTTTTATAGAACACTTGACTCCTATAAAGGAAGTCTATAGAGAAGTACTACTTCTAAAGGCTTGCTTTGTTACAAATGGTTAAGTCCCTTTTATAAGCAAAGAGAGCCACTTTAGATGCTTAGTGAGGTGGAAAGTTGGCAAAGTTAGGACAAAATATCTTTTGGTGGGGAATCTACTCTTACTTGCATACTATTGCAATACCATATGGTAAAAGCAAAAGTACTTTAGGAAAAAGTAAAGGTAGATTCTCTTGTCCAACATTTAACATCTACTTTTTCTTTTGATATTTTATTATTATGAAAAATTTTATATTCTTAATATTTTTTCTTGATATATATTAGACCAAATTAAATGGGGTATACTTAGTTATTAAACTTAGTCACACTATGCATAATTAATTAGATTAAAAATAAAAAAAGGTCAAATCAGTAAGTAAAGAAATATAAATAAGAAAATAAATTAGATTTTAGTATAATGTCAAATAATTTTTAGAATTTGAGTTTCACTTAAAAATTTAATATAATTTATATATTTTAACAATATAAAAAATTTTATATTTTAACTTAATTTACTAAATCAAAATTAAATAGGTAAAATATAAATGTTATATCTTATTAGTATTAAATTCAAGATTGTAAAAAAAAAAATTAGATATCAAATTTTAATTCAATGTCAAATAATATTTTAAAATTTTTATTTTTTTTAAAATCAGACTAATACCTATAAAATTTTATAAACATTACAAACCATTTAACGTTTTTATATTTTAACATATGTTAAGTCCAATAAACACATGAGATAATAGAATTAAATTAAATGGAATAAACTCAAGTATTATAACTCTCTATCACTTAATTAATTTAAATGAAAATATGGTAAGAGTCAAACCACTAAATTATGTGTATAAATAATAAGATAAACTACATTTTGATTTTAAGTAAAATAATAATTTGAAATATTAAATCCACCTAAAAATTTCAGTTAGTGACAATATGAGAAGTCTTTAAATTTAGACAATATGAGAATTTTATATTTTTAATAGCATGAACACTTTTCTTTGTTGTTTTCTTATGTCTTATATTAAATTTTACTCTCTTTTACCTTTGACTCCCTTTTAAGATAGGAAGACATTCAAAATAGATATGAAAAGTTTTCTCAAATTAATTAGTGTAAATCAAACAATTGTTGTCTTTTTCCTTTTACAAGAAAAAGAATGCAAAGGAAAAAAAAATTAAGTACAAGACAATTAATCTTTCTTAGGGATGACCAAATCGAACTCTACTACTTGAAACCACACTCTTAAGCTTGGAAGAGGAAGTCGTCAAAACTTCAACTCCAATTCAAATGTAAGGACTTGGGAAGATTTATAAAACTTTCATTTGTTCACTTAGACAACTTGGGTTTTCTCTCAATCTTCTTGAAAAATTATTAAAGCATGACATTAGGAAAAAAAAAAAAAAAAAAGGAAGGAGAAAATGCTACTTAATTATTTTCCTCAACTCTATGAAAAATAAAATGGACAAGTAAAAATAAATAATTGCTTTTTTATAACATTATCAAATGATCCATGAAAATAATTCTATACAAGAAGAATGATAAGATGCACCCATAATCATTACTCAAGGTTTCGTCTTGTGAAAATTTCCTAAACTTTAGGGCTCCAGTCCAATACTTGAACCACTGGCAACTCGTGTTGGATAAAAAGACAATGGGGTGATAAAACCGAGAGTTGGACAAATTGAAAATTGTAGAACTGCTCTAAGTCGTCTAACAAATGCTGTTATCTTTAATGTAAAATTTATTTTCATTAATTTGTAATAAGTATTATTCAAATTTTTTATAAAAAAAAATAAAATATATTCAATTACAAATGATTTTACTCAAATAAAGTCTCATTTAAAATTTATAATTTCTTAAAATTATTCTTTAAATTATCTAATAGTTTTTCTATAATAAATCAAAGATAATATATCTTTTTTCGTAATAATAAGAAAGACAGCAATCTTTTATGTAAAAATTGATGTCACGTATATAGAACATTTTCAATATACTTAGCCTATAGATTAGTAGTTCACCCTTCCATTTGGAAGGTCGTGAGTTAAAAACGTATGAGATACAACTCATTTTTCTTCATTTAAATCAAAAGATGTATACAATAGTTAATTATATTAACTACCACCCACCGCAAAAGTACACTTATTCCAATGGTTACGGCGCCTCTTAAAGTTATGCTAGAGATTAGATGATTATATTCCGTCGATGGAATCGGTGGGGGAGAATGTGACGGAGTCCCACATCGGAAAGGAGAAGGGGATCCTTGAGCCTTATAAGCGTGGGCGCTGCACACCCCAATAGGTTAGCCTTTTGGGGAGAGGGTAATGGCCCCGTGACACTTGACTATAAGTTTTTGCTAGAGTAGCAACACTTCATAGTATATAAAAATAAATGTAACTCGCTTTGACTACAATGTAATCTCATAAAGCAAGTTCTTTAATGATTTTACCTCTTTATTTGTTGAAGCTAGTACTACTACAAACTTTATAGCCATGATGAAATTCATTATGCAATTTTGTTTCTTGGAATCCCAAGAAATATAATCCCCGCCAAGCTTTAAGATCTACTCATTAGTGAAAGCATGATCTTCTACATTAGTAATCTAACTAACATCTGTATCCTTTTAAAATAAAAGGGTAAAATGTATATTTTATGCCATAATTATTTATTTTCTTTAGGTATTTTAAAATTCTATTTACTCCATGTTAATGCACATTACTTAGATTACTCATGTACTAACTCATTTAGCCAATTACATAGCTTATATTTGGTCTTGTATATATCATTAAGGACATGAGACATCCTATTACTCAAGTATATTCTAGTTGTGATAATATTCTTTAAACATTCTTAGTAATCTTAATGTTACAGTTAAATGGGATAGATATTATAATATAATTTGAATGATCGTACTTATTGAGAACTTTCTTAATGTAATGCAATTAAGTAAGCATTATTCTCTTTTGATAATACAAGATTATGATTCCAAGGATTACATTTGCCTCAGCTATGTTTTTCACAACAAAATTAGTTAATATAAACATTTTGTTAACTTTTACTTGTTCAAAGTTAGTTCAAAAGATAAACATGTCATCAAGCACAATACCTTTTCCTTCATTGAATTTATTGTAAACAAATTTGTCTGATTTATTAATATTGAACCTTTTAGCAAGTACCACCTAATCAAATATGTGGTGCCATGTCTTGGGGGATTATTTAAGTCTATACAAGTAATTAACAAATTTCCACACATTTTTCTCTTAACCAAGTATAATAAATCCTTTAAGTTGACCTATATACACTTGTTCATCCAATACATCATTTAGAAATGCTATTTTACTTTCCACCTAATGAATTATTAGGTTATGAATCAAAGAAAGTGCAATGTGTACCTTAATTATGGCACTTTTAGCCACTAATGACTATGTAATGAAATAATCAATACCTTGCTTTTCTAACATTTTGCTATTATCCTAACTTTAAACTTGTAAACAAATCCATTTACATTCAATTGGTTTTGAGCTAAGGGAAGTCTATTGATTTCTAGGTTGGATTACCCATAATTAAGTCAATTTCATCATTCATAGCTTTCTTCTAAAAACATGGCATCTCACAATTTAATTGTTTCATCAAATGTCTTAAGATTATCTTTAGTAACCAATATGGAATTTATTTTCACGTTAATTCCTTTGTCCCTTCAACTAGGAACATAAAGAAATCTTAACAAAAAGTCTTTACTTTCCTTACCCTTTTGCTCCTCATTTTTTTAATTTTTATTTGCTAAAACATCATTTTCAATGTCAAGAACTTGTTTTTGTTTTGGAATATTAGAAACTAAGATGAATTTACTTCCATCAAAAATAGCATTTATCAATTTAATGATTATTTTAGTAGATATTAAGATGTTAAGCTCTATGATGATTAATTGATAGGTCTTATTGTTGTGAGCATATCATAAAAAGATGGACTTAACTCCCTTTTTAGCCAACTTTTTCAATTTTGATTAAGGAAACTTAACAATTGCTCTACAAAACCAAATTCTTAAATAACAAGGTTAGGCTTTCTTTTATTCAAGAACTTATATGGGGTTGTATTGTTACTTTTGGTTGGATTTATATTTAAAATATGGCATGTTCTAAGTTATGCCTCACCCCAAAATCCCTAACTCAAGCTAAAATTTGATTACATGGCATTAATCCATTCTATTGACATGTGATTTTTGTATTTACAACACCATTTTGTTGTAGAGTGTAAGGGATAGTAGTTTCATGAATAATTCTCATATACTCATAACATTAGTACAATAATATTCTACTCCCTTGTTAGATAGCAAGTATTTAATGACAAATTTCATTTTGCAATTTAATTTTAGTTTTATACAAACTAAATCTCTCATGAGGTTTGTCTTTAGTATGCAACAATTAAACATACTAGCAATTTGATTCTTTATCAATGAATATCACAAATATGCCTTTCCTCATAGTATTAGTGTGTTGTGTAAATCATACACATCACTATAAATTAATTTTAACATGTTTAAGGATCTTCAACTGCTTGGAAATAGAATTCTAATTATTTTTGTTAGCATACAAGTTGTGCATTTGTTTTTAGATTTATCAAAGTATGGCAACAAGTTCAATTGAACCATATTATGCAATCTTTTAAAGTTTATATGTCTTAGCATATTATGCCATAAAAAAGAATGCCTTAGCAATATAAGCATAAGCATTAACATTATTATTAGCAACAACATCAAGTTTGAACATGCCATTACAAAAATAACCATTTCCCATAAACACACTTCTTTTGGAAGAATAACGTTGTCAGTCTTAAATACAAGTTTGAATTTAGGTTTGTTTAAAAGATTACCTAAAATCATATTTTTCTTACCTTCTAAAACATAAAATATATTAGTAAAATTGATGACTCTTTTAGAAGTGAACTGCATTTCTATCTCCCTGATTGCTGTGAAAAAAATTATAGTGGAATTTCATATGCTCATAATAGTACCACCATTTACTAGTTTCATAGCTTTGAAGTTACTTTTGTTCTCACAAACATGTTAGGCAACATTAGAATTAATCTATTAAGTAATGTCATCCTTAAATGAATTGATCATTGTGATCATAGGAATCAATTTTTCATTTGTTGCTTTAAAGGGGAACTATTTTTTTTCCCATTTTTTTTACTTGTTAAGATGACACTCATATTTGTTGTGTTCTTTTTTGTTGTCCTTTTCTTTTTTACTTGCCTCTTGATTTTTTTTTGTTCTCATTAGATTGATTCTTTCTCTTGTTATTGAACTTGCTTGATTGTCTTTTCTCTATCATATACAGCTTTAAAACATGAGAGTCATGCTTATTATTTCCATCTTATATGCAAAACTTTTTAATTACATGAAGAAGGTTAACAAGAATTTTAAGGGATATATTCTTTTTCTTATATTTTAGACTACTTTTGAAAATATTTTGAAAAAAAAAAAGGGCAATTTATCAATGCTGAAATTTACAATTTCATCCATAGACATTTTGTATTATGAAAGATGATTTAAAACCATTTAAATTTTAACAAATTATTCTACTACTAGCCTACCATTAGTCGTCTTAAAATTGTTAAATTTTGATACCAAAAATTTCTACTAGTTATATCCTCTTGTATATACTTTATCTCCAATTTTTCCTATAGATTAGTGACCAAAGCCATCATTGAGGACAACAAGTGGCTACTACTAGTAGCTATCACCTCCTCTTTCAAATCATCCTAGTACATGTAAAACATTAAAAAAAAAAAAGATAATTAATAAAACATAAAAAAAGTAAAAATTTCAAAAAATTCACCCAAAAAAAAAATGATTGACTTAATCAAACCCTATTAATTTAAACCAATTAACTCCATTCCATGTCTTTGTATTCAAACTTGTAACCCATGAACTTGAGTTGGAATTGATACTTAAAGCCTTCTCAAACATGGAAACATGACTCAAACTCAACGCATACACCATAAAAATCAAACATAAAATTTCTCACCAAGCACCACATTACCAATACCATTCTTAGTATAGCTCAAGCCTATATATGAATCAACAAAAATCTCTAGTAAAAATGAGATGTATTTTCAAATCCTTATCAAAGCCAACAAGAGCCTACTCTTTGAAATCTTTTCTTTCATTTTTTAGGTCTAGACATTGAAACTCTAAAAAAGAGTGAAATAAAAAATTTCTTTTAGTAAACTAAAAGTAACAAAATAGTAAAAGCTAAGATTTTTTTAAAACAAAAAAAGATAAAGATTAATGCCTCCTCTATTCGTTAGAGTAGATTCAAATCCTAGGCCATTCTATTCTTCTCTCTTTTCCTTTAAAGACTAGAAGAAGAAAGATAATAATTTAAGAAAAAAAAACTACTTTCAAAAAGTGAAACCCACTCCTTCCCTTGTTCATTATTTCAAAAATAATAAAGAAAAATAAAATTAAAAAAAATAATAAAAATCAATAAAAAATTGGAATAAATAGGACTTCATGTCCTTCTTTGCTTTTAAAGCCTTATCCAACATTAGATCTTGCCTTTAAGGCTTTAAATTAGACCATAAGCTCCTAAATCCAACACAAAAATGCCCTTGTCCCCCTTAGAACCTTAAAGAAAAATGAGGTAGGGCTAAGATTTTCTTTGGATGTTCTTAGGGTTAGATTGTCTTGATGTTTTTTTATGTGAAATGAATAGGGGTTAATATATAATTTTATTTGTAATTTTGCATGATATGTTAAATCTAACCTGACATTTCAAAAGTAACAATTCAATAAACTAAAAATTTTTTTATAACAAATCTAGCTAACAATTAAACCAATTTAGCAAAAATCATTTATGTTGCTAATATGGCATACTAATAAGAAAGGGAAGCTAAGGTGCATTAAAGACAGCAATAACAAAGTGCCACATCTCAATTGGTCTAAGCCCAAACCCAAATTTTGCCTAAAATCCAAATGGTAATAATACATTAACCTATTATATATAATAATTTGATGCAAAAAAATTAAGAAAACATTAAAACATGTATTTGTATAAAGGAAATTTAATTAAACATAAAAGATAAATTTAATTAAGTAAATACAAAATTATAACTGTAATATATATAAACAAAGTACATGATCCTAGTCAGTTTCTTTCTATAGGAAAATATTTTGTGAAATAAGAATAAGGAGTCATTCATAGTGATAAAAGAGAGAAATGTTTGTGAGAGAAAATTCTTAACTAAGATAGTGAGTGATTGAAAGAAAAAAAAAAAAGTGAGAGAGATAATTGCTTTAAGGACCATATGGTCTATGAGAGTCGAAAGAGAGCAAAAAGCAATAGGAGTTTCAACTCCTATTACATAGGAGTCTCGACTTTCACAAAGTGTAACTATGCCCCTAGCCCAAAGAATCTTAGTAACATAACTCACGTCCTACTAATTTAGAGAGCATGGTAGTTCTCTAAATCAATAATCGAGTTGTTCCAACCATACATAAAATGTTTGGTGATGACTCTACTATCCTAAGATTGATTTAAGATGGAGAAGTTTTAAATTAATTAAAGCATTGCATAGGCCAAGCAAGTGGTAAGGATGAATCAAGTAGAGTACCTTACAATCATGGTTTGCCTCAATCATTGTTAATCCACCATGGCAACATTGTAACAATTATCGGCGGGGTAACACACATTATTTAATAACAAGGCCCCACACCAAGCATTCACTTTAACATTTGGTCACACTCTTATCTCACCTTGGAGGTGGGTTGCAACAATATCAATTGCCTCTAGAACAATGTTTACGAGGAAAAGAAATTAGTGACCAAGTAGATGAGATGATATCTAAACCATTAGATGCAAATATAAAAACCAACTAATTATGATGATCAACTACAACTAATGGTCTAAATCCTGCTTCATCTACCTCACCCCCTATCATTTTTGTTTCCTCACCTTTCCATTCATAAGGGAAAGAAGAAAATTCTTTAAAAACAATATTGCAAGAGGCTTGATGGGTTCGACATCACTTTAGGTGATCTTTGATATGAAGGAGGCTCAACCATGGGTTGCTGTAGATGTTGGAGATAATCCTACTGTCAAGTCATGTCATGCTCAACAATGATGAAAAGAAGTAAATCAATAACTTTAATGTCAAGAAATGGCTTGATGAGCTCAAAGATGTTGTTTATGATGCTAAGGATCTTCTTGATAAGATCTTTATTATAGCTTTTGAAGTGTGAGTTGAAAGTTAGTTCTTCAGCTTATAGCATGTTGTTCCCACAGCCTTGTATAGGTTGTAATTGTTGTCAACTAGGTTTACGTGTGCAAGAAAGTAAACCCACATGGAAGGGCAAAAAGGTAAAACCATACGGAAGGGCAAGAACGTAAAATCGCCGCGTAAACCCTATTAGGGTTTCATGGAGTAGAGTATATAATGGTCTTGGAAGACAAAGAATAGGGTGAGTCGGCAATGTTGAGCATTCAGCAAAACCTAAACAACCGACTAATCAAAGAGAATACCAAACCCTACACGCAAGAACACTACCGGCAAGGATGAAAAGAGTAAACAGTGTAGCCGACGGACGAATCGAGTGAACAGTAGCATCATGAACAGTAGCATCGTGAACAGTAGCCGTCGTGAACAGTAAGCTTGACAGAAAAAGAAGAGAAACCCGACGGGAGAGAAAACCGATTACGGCTAGATGGGGCTGGACAGCAGGACGAAGAAAAGCAGACCGGCGGAAGAAGAAATCAGACGGCCATAGAAGAGAGAGATACCGACGGCAACAAAGAACAACCGTCGAGAGAGAAAGAGGAGACAACCGGAACAGAGGAGATCCGGCAGGGATAGAGGAGATCCGGCGACAGCAGAAGGAGATCCGGTTGGGACAGAGGAGATCCGGCGACGGCGTGAGAGAGAGCCGGCTGTGACGGTGAGAGATCCGGCAGAAGGAGATCCAGTCGATGGTGAGAGATCTGGCAGAACTGGGATCCGGTCGACGGTGACAAATCCGGCAGACGGTGAGACAAATCCGGCAGGAAGAGAGAGAAATCCGGCGAGAAGAGAGAGAAATCTGTCGAGAAGAGAGAGAAATCCGACTAGACAGCAAGAGAGAGAGAAACGGACAGGCGAGTCGTGAGACAGTGAGATTGTGGGGCAAGGAGACGGGTGAGACCGTGAGATGGTAAAAGCAGGAGTTGTGTGATACAACGTAGAGAAGGAATTCGGCGAAGCATTGAACTCAACGTATTTCCAGACTTCTTCAAGAGAGGTTAAAAAAGCGTTGTGGTGAACTTTTAAGCAGCAGTGGAGCAGCCTTTCAATTCAACAGAGGCAAGACAAGTTAGAAGAAGGGTAGACACAGTAAGTGACACTCTTTGTATTGTACTTGCTTAGTAATTGCAATAGTGAAAGGAGCAGAGAATCAAAGACATCCATTGTAACCTGAATTCTCAAGTATAGTGGATAGTCTCGGTAAGGGAGAGTCCCTACCACCGTAGATGTACGTCACGTTGACGGAACCACGTAAATCTCGTGTGTCCTTAATTTGCTTTACATTCTGTGTTTTGAATTGACTTGTGAATGCAGCTGAAGTATCAGCCAACTCATAACCTAACGAAGACTTAAATAAGAACATCCGTATTGTCTGCTAGGCAAGGTGTCTGAAAGGTGACTTTGGGGACTATTGTGATTAGTAGGTAGCAATAGATCTACCTTAGTCGAGTCTGAGAAAGAGTTTGCTTTTAAGAAGAGGTTGAAGTTGTTCACCTACCTGCGAATTGCGAATTGTGGTGATACTGATTCACCCCCCCTCTCAGTATCAGGAACTAGTAGATCCTAGGGAGAAGTCGGGAACTTCAATTGGTATCAGAGCATAGGTTCACCAGTTTGAAGTTTAACAGCTTGGTGTACTACTTTGAAGGGATCTAAAAGTTTGACTTGTTCAGCATACTGAGAAATGGAAGCCGGTACTAGCACCAGCACCACTTACAGCAAGAAGGTTCCAATTTTCAACGGAACCAACTATCATATGTGGAGAGCAAGAATGCAAGTGGTATTTGCAACCATGGGCATGAACGTGGTGAAATGCGTACAGGAGGGTTTTGTGGCTCCGGAAGAAGGTAAAGACCTAACCCTAGAGGAGTTAAAGCAATTCGAGATAAATGGGAAGGCCTCAAATGTCATCATTTCAGCATTAACAGATGCTGAGTATGCTAAAGTTATGGACTGCAAATCTGCCAAGGAGATATGGGACAGATTGCAGAAAGTCTATGAAGGTGATGGCAGAATGAAGGAGGCTAAGCTTCAAGTGTTCAAGGAGAGATATGAATCTCTCAGAATGCAGAAAAATGAGATAGTTCAAGAGTTTTTCACCAGGGTTATTGACGCTGTAAATGACTTGAGAAGTCATGGAAAGAACAAGAAGGACTCATCAATTGTGAAGAAAATTCTGAGAATTTTGCCTGAGAGGTTTGCTTCAAAGGTGGCAGCCATAGAGGAGAGTAGAGATCTCAACTCTATGTCTCTGCATGATCTTCAATGCAATCTCATTGCATATGAGATGAGAATAAAGTCGACTGAGAGCTCCTCAACGTCAAGCATATCAAAGGAGGCAGCTTTCAAAGCTATGAAACACTTGAAGATAAAAGAAAAAGAAGAATCATCCAGTGAGGATAATGATGATGATGAGGGAGAAAGTGAAGGTGAAGTATTGGCTTACTTCACAAGGAAACTCAAAAGAGGGTCTAAGAAGGGAAAAGGACAGTTGTCCTTGAGATGTTATCGATGTGGGAAAACTGGACACTTTGCTTCTTGGTGCAAAGTGAAACTTGATGATGAAGATGAGGATGGTGACGATGAGCAGAATTCAAGATGGAGAAGATCATCATTCAAATCAAAGAAGTCCAATAAGAAGATTGTCAACCCACAGAGGAAGACGAGAGGCTCATTCAAGAGTTATGTGAGTCAGACAAAAGAAGCTGATGAGGAGGAAGATGAAGACTCATCAGATGAGTATGTCTTTATGGCATCAGCACAAAGTGGTAGCTCAACCTCTGAAGAGGAAGAGGAAGTTGATGAAGAAGAGCCAGATCTTGAAGCTGAGCTGGAAGCAGCTTCAAAGGAGATAATCAGAAGGGGCAGAACCATAAGAAGGTTGGAGGCCCATATAAAACATGTTGAAGCAAAGTCTGAGGAAGCTGAAAGTCAAAACGGTGAAATAAGGGCTGAGCATATTGATTTGAAGAGAAGATTTGAGGAACAGATCAAAATATGTGAAGACCTTACAATAGAGCTTAGCTCAAGGGCCTCAAAAATTGAAGAAATGGAGAAAGAGTTGCTGAGACTTCAGCAACAACTCAAAAGCAGCAAAGAGAACTTGCAGAAGCTTAAAATGATAGGAGAAACAAGTTCTGGAAAAGGAGAGAAAAATGTAGAGAAAGTGCAGCAATCTGAGACTGCATTGGTTAAAGAAAATGAGAATGTGCCGCAGAAGTTAAAAGAGAAGGTTGTGACTCAGAAGAAGATAGTTGAGACTAAAGAAGATCTGAAGAAGCAACCTAGGGTGGCAAACAAGAAGGACGAAAACAAAGTCAGCCAGCAGAGGGCTACGGTTGAACAGAAGAAGGTGACTAAAATGAAAGTCACACAAGTAAAGAAGCCAGCTACTTTGCCTACACAGCAAGTGATGAACAGAAGAAGACAAGCTGTGATCAGACCCAAGAAGAGACAGTTTCAAGGTTATTGCCTTTATTGTAGAGTTTGGGGTCATAAGGCGAGTAACTGTTGGTGGAGAAGGCCAGTATATGTCTCCAACTTGAGAAGATACGATGCTGCATACAGGGGGAGACAATACAGAATTCAGAAGAGAACACTTGTCGTGAGTTCTTGCACATACTGTAAAAGGCAAGGACACGCTGACAAGGATTGTTGGTGGAAGCCCAAACCAGTGGTTTCAAAGAACAAGTTTGCTATATTGGCAGACTTGGAACAGTGTGAAAGGTGCGGGCAGGATGGCCATAATGCCAAGAGATGCATGACACTTCTCCCTGAGCAAGAGAAGGCACTTAATGGCATAGTGAAAACAAGCAGTGCAGTCAAAGGTGAGAAAAAGGAGAAAGCTATCTTCCAACCAGTTCAAAAGAAGGAATATAAAGCTAAAAGGGAGGTGGCTAATATAGCTGAAATTGCACTCAAAGCTGACTGCAAGGATAAGCAATGGATCCTTGATAGTGGATGCACTTCGCACATGACGGGAGATAAGAGTAAATTATCAAAGCTGAGCAAATCAAGAGAAGGCAGAGTCAAGTTTGGCAATGATGATTCACTCAACATCAATGGTCAGGGGTCAGTAAAAATTGGAAGAGGAAAGCTGAAAGATGTTCTGCACGTTGAAGGACTCAAATACAATTTAGCATCTGTCAGTCAGTTATGCAACGAAGATCATAAGGTAATATTTACAAAAACAGATTGTCAGGTAAAGAGTAAAGAAGGCAATACTATTGCAGCCGGGAAGAGAATAGCTGGAAATTTATATGTGATTGACGAGGACAAGACAAGCAGCTGTCTACTCACCAAAGAAGAAGAAAATCAACTCTGGCATAGGAGGCTGGGACACTTATCACAAAAGAATATGAGGAAGCTGACTACTACTCATGCAATCAGAGATATTCCCGACCTTAGGAGAGAGAGAGAGTATGTTTGCTCAGCATGCTCTAAAGGAAAACATGTTAGAAAGCAGTATAAGACCAAAGAGTTCAGTTTTGAAGCAGTGCTTGACATTGTGCATACTGATTTGTGTGGGCTGATGAGAACAAAAGGGTTGAATAATGAGAGGTACTTCGTCCTGTTTGTCGATGATTATTCCAGAAGGACCTGCATCATGCACCTCAAACACAAGTCAGAAGTTCTGAAATGCTTCAAGAGATACAGAAGTTTGCTAAAAATGAGAGTGGAAAGAAGATCAAAGTATTGAGGTCAGATCAAGGCACTGAATTCACAAATGGAGCTTTTGAAGATTACCTTGAGAAGCATGGAATTCACCATCAGATGGCAGCAGCAAGAACACCTCAACAGAACGGGGTGGTAGAGAGGAAGAATAGAGCTGTGGTTGAAATGGCAAGAACTCTACTGCTAGAATCCAAGCTTCACACAAGATTTTGGACAGAAGCAACATTTACAGCAGTGCACCTACTGAACAGAGTTCTACTAAAGCCCAATACTGATAAGACTCCATATGAGCTATGGAGTGGGAAGAAGACAACAGCCAAGTATCTCAGAGTCTTTGGCAGCCCATGTTTTGTGAAGAACAAGGAGCAAAACTTGGGAAAATTCAACGCTAGGTCTAATGAAGGCATCTTTGTGGGATACTCAGCAAAGACAAAAGGTTACAAAGTTTTCCTACATAAGCTGGGAAAAGTAATCACTACCAGTGATGTGAGAATAGATGAGAACTGGAAAACAATGCAGAATCGAGAAGCTGAGGACAATGAAGAAGATGACTTCAATGTAGATGAAGAATCAGACCAACCTGAAGAAAAGGAACAAGAAGTAAGTTTAGACTCGGAGAAAAATGAGTCTGAACAGGAAGAAAGAGATCCTCTTACAACTAAGATGGTGCAAGGAAGAAGGACAAAGAAAACATGGACCAGTGCTCATCGAGGAGATCAGATCATAGGTGACCCATCAGCAGGAGTTACAACAAGAAGAAGAATGGTGGGAGCTACTGCTCTACTCTCACAAGTTGAACCTAAATCTGTTGAAGAGGCTATTCAAGACCAAGCCTAGGTCAAAGCTATCAATGAGGAGCTAGATCAAATTGAAAAGAATGATACATGGGAGCTGGTTCCAAGACCCACTAATAAGAATGTCATAGGAACAAAGTGGGTGTTTAGGAATAAACACAATGAAGATGGCAAGGTAGTGAGGAACAAGGCCAGGCTGGTTTGCAATGGCTACACTCAGATAGAAGGGGTAGATGTTGATGAAACTTTTGCACCAGTAGCAAGGTTAGAAACTATCAGAATGTTCTTAGCTTTAGCAGCACACAAGAGGTATAAAGTCTATCAGATGGATGTGAAATCTGCCTTTCTGAATGGGCTCCTGAAAGAAGAAGTGTATATTGAACAACCCGATGGAGTACAAATCAGTGAGGATGAGACACAAGTGTGCAAGCTGAAGAAAGCCTTGTATGGTCTTAAGCAAGCTCCAAGAGCATGGTACAGCAGGCTGGATGTATACTTGAGAAGGTTGAATTTCAGAAGAGGAACGGTTGATAATAACCTATATGTGTTCAATTCAGAGAAAGGCCAGCTGATAACCATAGTATATGTAAATGACATCATCTTCGGCGGGGATCACTCTGAACTATGCCAAGATTTTGCACAGAAGATGAGTGAGGAATTTGAAATGTCATTGATTGGAGAAATGACGTACTTTCTTAGATTACAGATAAAGCAGTGTGAAAAAGGTATCTTTATTTCTCAGACGAAATATGCCAAAGAGATGCTGAAAAGGTTTGGCATGGAAGATAGCAGATCTGTCAGTACCCCTATGACAGTGGGCTGCAAGTTAACAAAAGATCAGGAAGGAAGGAGTACAAGCCCTACAGAGTACAGGAAGATGATAGGGAGCCTTCTGTACCTTACGGCATCAAGGCCTGATCTTATGCAAGCTGTGTGTACTGCCAGCAGATTCCAAGCTGATCCTAAAGAGTCTCATGTGTTGGCAGTGAAAAGAATCCTAAGGTACCTCAAAGGAACATTGGAAATGGGCTTGTGGTATCCAACCATGGATCCTGTTAAACTACAAGCATACACTGATGCAGACTGGGCAGGAAGTATAGATGATAGAAAATCAACCAGCGGCTGCAGCTTCTACTTGGGTTCAAAGTGTGTTGCATGGTTAAGTAGAAAGCAAAATAGTATTGCTTTGAGCACAGCTGAGGCTGAGTATATGGCTGCTTGTGCAGCATGTACACAGGTGATATGGATGCTAAGACAATTGGCAGACTTGGGTGTTGAAATGAAATTACCAGTGAGTATACTTTGTGATAATTAAAGTGCTATTGATCTCAGCAAGAATCCGGTTCAACATTCGAGAAGCAAGCATATTGACATCCGATATCACTTCATCAAAGATCAAGTGGAACAGGGTACAATTCAGTAGGAGTATATTGGCACTAGAGATCAAATTTCAGATATTCTAACTAAACCTCTGTCCACAGAGTTGTTTGAAAAGCACAGATGGAGTCTATCTGTGCAAATGCCTCCTCAAGCCTGAAGTTCAAGTAAATCCTCCATCTTCACTTTGCGAGTTTTTCAAATATGTAATTGGTTGGCAAAGGGGGAGAGAAGCAACAGTGCAGGGGGAGCTGTTAAGAAAGGAGAGTGCATATTTAGGGGAAGTTGAAACTGCTGCATAGTGGCTTTTATTATAAGTATTGTCAACAATTACAAAGGGGGAGATTGTTGTTCCCACAGCCTTGTATAGGTTGTAATTGTTGTCAACTAGGTTTACGTGTGCAAGAAAGTAAACCCACATGGAAGGGCAAAAAGGTAAAACCATACGGAAGGGTAAGAACGTAAAATCGCCGCGTAAACCCTATTAGGGTTTCATGGAGTAGAGTATATAATGGTCTTAGAAGACAAAGAACAGGGTGAGTTGGCAATGTTGAGCATTCAGCAAAACCTAAACAACCGACTAATCAAAGAGAATACCAAACCTTACACGCAAGAACACCACCGGCAAGGATGAAAAGAGTAAACAGTGCAGCCGACGGACGAATCGAGTGAACAGTAGCCGTCGTGAACAGTAGCCGTCGTGAACAGTAAGCTTGACAGAAAAAGAAGAGAAACCCGACGGGAGAGAAAACTGATTACGGCTAGACGGGGCTGGACAGCAGGACGAAGAAAAGTAGACCGGCGGAAGAAGAAATCAGACGGCCATAGAAGAGAGAGATACCGACGGCAACAAAGAACAACCGTCGAGAGAGAAAGAGGAGACAACCGGAACAGAGGAGATCCGGCAACAGCAGAAGGAGATCCGGCAGGGACAAAGGAGATCCGGCGACAGCAGATCCGGTGACAGCAGAAGGAGATCCGGCAGGGACAGAGGAGATCCGGCGACAGCAGAAGGAGATCCGGCAGGGACAGAGGAGATCCGGCGACAGCAGAAGGAGATCCGGCAGGGACAGAGGAGATCCGGCGACAGCAGAAGGAGATCCGGCAGGGACAGAGGAGATCCGGCGACAGCAGAAGGAGATCCGGCAGGGACAGAGGAGATCCGACGACAGCAGAAGGAGATCCGGCTGGGACAAAGGAGATCCGGCGACGGCGTGAGAGAGAGCCGGCTGGGACGGTGAGAGATCCGGCAGAAGGAGATCCAGTCGACAGTGAGAGATCCGGCAGAACTGGGATCCGGTCGACGGTGACAAATCCGGCAGACAGTGAGACAAATCCGGCAGGAAGAGAGAGAAATCCGGCGAGAAGAGAGAGAAATCCGTCGAGAAGAGAGAGAAATCCGACTAGACAGCAAGAGAGAGAGAAACGGACAGGCGAGCCGTGAGACAGTGAGATTGTGGGGCAAGGAGACGGGTGAGACCGTGAGATGGTAAAAGCAGGAGTTGTGTGATACAATGTAGAGAAGGAATTCGGCGAAGCATTGAACTCAACGTATTTCCAGACTTTTTCAAGAGAGGTTAAAAAGCGTTGTGGTGAATTTTTAAGTAGCAGTGGAGCAGTCTTTCAATTCAACAGAGGCAAGACAAGTTAGAAGAAGGGTAGACACAGTAAGTGACACTCTTTGTATTATACTTGCTTAGTAATTGTAATAGTGAAAGGAGCAGAGAATCAAAGACATCCATTGTAACTTGAATTCTCAAGTATAGTGGATAGTCTCGGTAAGGGAGAGTCCCTACCACCGTGGATGTGCGTTACGTTGACGGAACCACGTAAATCTCGTGTGTCCTTAATTTGCTTTACATTCTGTGTTTTGAATTGACTTGTGAATGCAACTGAAGTATCAGCCAACTCATAACCTAACGAAGACTTAAATAAGAACATCCGTATTGTCTGCTAGGCAAGGTGTCTAAAAGGTGATTTTGGGGACTATTGTGATTAGTAGGTAGCAATAGATCTACCTTAGTCGAGTCTGAGAAAGAGTTTGCTTTTAAGAAGAGGTTGAAGTTGTTCACCTACCTGCGAATTGCGAATTGTGGTGATACTGATTCACCCCCCCTCTCAGTATCAGGAACTAGTAGATCCTAGGGAGAAGTCGGGAACTTCATAGCATTATTGTTTATTGCTGGGAGAAGGTTACTGCCTTGTTACAAAAGATAGTAGAAGAAAAAAGGGAAGAAGATGAAGATTGGCATATTACAGCAAAAAGCACTAAAATTTTAAAATTGTAATTTGTCTGCAACTTTCATTGTAAATCAAATTCTCTTATAAAGGGTTAATGTACAAAATTCAAGTACACTAACGATGTCCAAAATACATGCCTGCCATACTTATTAAGCTTCCATATTATGTTAACTTCACTTAGTGCTCTAAGCTGTCATTTAGCCCCCTTACCAATGAGTTTGACTAGATTGATAGCCACTAACATCAATTTAACTCATTACAACATAAGTGCTCATTGGTTACATACACTAGACTAAACCAAAAAACTAGTTACAAATTAACCAAGAGCACTAAATAAACAAAACAAAACTTTTGTTACTTAATGCTAAAGTTGTGATCTTATTGCAACTCAACTTCCAATTTCTTTTTTCTTTAATGTTGGGAACTTGAGCAATGAGGAAGCTAATCCTCACAACACTCCTCCTTAGCTTCTTTATTGTTTAGTCTCATGTTATCCCTTAGCCTTCCAAATTTAAGCCTTGGCAAGGCCTTTGTCATGATGTTACTAACTACAAATCTAAATTTTAGTGCACCACAGTAACTTCATTATCCTATTAAGCTTTTTTAATGAAATGTTATTTGATCATGACGTGTTTTGCTCCTCTATGGAATATAAGGTTCTTCCAAATGACTATAACAGATTTATTATCAACCCTAATTTTAGTAGCTAGATCTTCCATGCACTTCAAATCAACCAACTTTTTTCCTAGCCATATTGCCTAATTTACAAATTATGCAACTGCGACATATTCTACCTCAATAGTAAATTGTGCCATTGTTGCTTGCTTTTTTAAGCCCCATGTTATTAAGGCTTGAATCAAGAGAGAAAAGGTGATTTAAGGTGATTTTCAGTCTTCATAAAAGCTACTCCAATCATTGACTAATTGGCCTTTCAGTATCAATTTCCCATTTTTTGAGAACTTTAACCCAAAATAAATTATGCCTTTTACATACCTAAGCACCCTTTTAGCAACCTAAAAATGCAATTTACTAGGAATTTTGCCTAAATCTAAAAAGTAGACTGGTTGCAAATATGGTATTAGGCATGTTTGTTATTGAGTATAACAGACAACCAATTACACTTCTATATGGGCTCCCATTTGCTCTCCCAGCTCCATCTTCTTCATTAAATTTCTCAATTAACATGATTTGTGTGAAGATCAATTTACAATTTTGCATTTTGAACTTTCTTAAAGCCTGATTGGCATACTTAATTTGATTAATGAAAATAACTTTATGAGTTTAAGTAAACTACATTCCAAGAAAGTAACACATTAATCCCAACTCTGTCATTTCAAGGACCCTCTTAATATTAACTTTAAACTTATTAATCAAGTTACTACAACTTTGAATTATCAATAAGTCAACCACATAGACTACAATAATTAATAGATTAGTAAGAGCAATCTTTGTATGTAAAGTAGCTTCATTATTGCTTCTTACAAACCCTTATTGCCCTAAGTGCTCATCAAGCCTATTATACTAGGCCCCAAGAGCCTATTTAGACCCTATGGAACTCTTTGGAGCACATACACTTCCTCCTTATGTCCTTCTTTCACAAAGTCCTATAGCTACTTAGTGTAGATTTCCTTTTCTTCAGAGGTTATTTAGGAAATCTGATTTCACACCAAGTTGAAATGTTATCCATCCCTTTTAAGCTATAAGTGCCAAGAGTAGTTTGATTATGTATAGCCTATAAACTAGTTCAAAGGTTTTAAAGTAATCCACTCCAAGCTCTTATGAGTAGCCTTTAATAACTAATCTAGCTTTGTGTTTGTTAAGTGTGCCATCAACATTTATTTTAGCTCTAAAAACCTATTGACACCAATTACTTATCTATGACTAGGGTTTTAAACCAAATTTAGGTGTTGTTCTTTTCAAGCATTTCAATTTTAGCCTTTATAATATTTATCCAAACAGTAGATTTATAGACTTTTGCAAAACTAATAGGCTCTAGTGAAGCTACATTGCTTCTTTCATATACCTTAGCAAGTGATTTGCTTCCTCTTGTTGGCTCATCTTCAAACTCAGCCACTTCTTCATTTTTATGAATATCAAGTTACAAAGGAGATTGGTTAATGTTGAAATCCTTTGATTGAGTTTTATCTTAATCCTAGTTGGCATTTTCATCAAATTTCACACTTTTACCTAGACTCTAATCCCACTATTTAGAGGATAAGGTTTCTACCTTGTTATAGACAATAGCAAGAGAAGAGAGAATAGAAGATGGAGATTAGCATATTAAAGCAAAAAGCACTAAAAATTTTATGGTTGTAATTTTTTTGTAGCTTCTTTGTAAATAAAATTCCCCAATATGAGCTTATTAAATTGAAATTGAAATTTTATTTTGAAATTGAAGCTACATGATTAAATTAATTACCTTAGCAAAAAGATTACTAGAAATCAAATGGATGTTTATCAAATTAACACATTGTCATATGGATATATTGGAATTTTGATATAGATTGGTAGCTTACTAAATATGATCTATATGTGAATATATACTTTAAAGTTGAAAGATAACTAATGAAATGTTTCTGTAATGACACTTAATTTTAGAAATATCTAATTATTTGATTTAAATTTTCATTTTTCACTAGACTCTCACAATTTATAATATTTAATATTAACTTACTAGTTAATTTTTAGTCTTTTTTAATATTTTAATAGATTTAAAATTTCAACATATATCTTATTTACTTAATTATATTTTAAAAATGTATTATAATTTATTAAATTAATATTAATTTTTTTCATATATTCCCAAAATACTCATAGCATAGATACTTAAAATTTGGGAAAATAAAAAAAAAATTAATTTCTAAAAAAAATTCAAAATTCCCCCCCTTTTCTTGTCTTTTAAAGTGAAAAAAATTTTCCAAATTTATTTTTATTTCTCAAAAAGAAAATATAACTCATAATTTAATTTTTTTTTTCTCATTTAAATAAAATGCAAGTAAAAATATACTCTTTAATAAATATGATAAATTTCATATGAGTTTAATACAAATGTCTAAATATATATTATCAAAATTAAGAGAAAACTAATGAAATTATTTTGTAACAATATTTGCTTAATTTTAAGAATATTTAAATAATTAATTAAATTTCTTATTTTGCTAGCAAATTTTCATGATTTATTTTATTTGATATCAACTTAATAGTTAATTTATAATTTTCCTTAATATTTCAATATATATTTAATTTACTCAATTATGATTTAAGTACACTACAATTTATCTAATTTATATTAATAATTTCTATATTTTTTTAAAATTCATGTAATAAAAATACTTATAATTAAAAAGATAATTTATAAGAAAAAAAATCAATCCTAAATTTCTCATTTTAATTTTAAGAGGAAAAAATATTATAAAATTTATCTTTTTATCTTAAAAAATTTATCATATTTTTCACCTTTTATTTTTTTTTTAAAAAAATGCTACTTAATAGTTAATTAGAAAGAAGATCACTTACATTGAGAAATATCTAAGGAATGTTAATTCTTATTGTATGTAGGAAACCTAAAGAAGTTTATGTAGAACTAAGAACCTTATAAGGAGTAGATTTAAGATCAAATTTCACTGATTTTAATAAGATCCCCCATTCACTACTTTTGAGTTTGCATAAAATAGGAGTTACTTAGGTAATAATACAACATTACATGACATAATATAAAGGCAGCACATCTTCATTCACGTAAGAACATTGTGTAGGAGACCAAAGCTTTAGCCTAATGGTCAAAATATAGGCCTAAGACCCAAAGGTCCTGGGTATAAAAACTATTGTAGCACAAAAATTTCTTGTATATTATCATTTTGTCGACAAATGTAGATCCAAAATTCAAACTATAGATCTCTTCATTTTCAAATTAACCAAATAGAAAAATAAACCAAAATAAAAATTCTACCTTGTATAAATTAATAACATTTTACACAAATTTAAGTTCTTAACAAGGGTGGGAAAAAGAAGAAAATAAATAAAAAGGTGAATAGTAACTGATAGTTAATTATTAAAACTTATTTATCTAAAGAATTAATGAAGAAAGTACTACAATGGAAAACTACATATCCATATGAAAGAAAGCAACAAAAAATACAAAAAAGAAAAAAGTAGGAAAAAATCATATTTCTCTTACAAATAAGCATTCATTTATAAGATTAAATAAAAAATAATTAATCTATGTCTTTCATAATTCTCATGGTACTTTATATGTGTTACAACCTAATTTTCATTTATGAAAAATATTTAGAGGCATGTTTCTCCGAGATCTCATTTTGGGAGAATATTTTATCAAGGCTGGTGAATGGTGATTTCAAATGACCATTTGTTAGTGGTTAATGTCACTCCTATTGATAAATTTTTCAATTCATGAAAGAATTGTAACCCAAATTAATTTTTCAATTTATATAAATAAAAATTATAATTATATGACAAAGAATATGGACTAGGGAAAGAAATCATTTGTGTTATGAAAAAGCAAAATTATTCGAGGCTAAAAAAATCTTACACACATAAGACGTAAATGTCATGGAAAGGATCATATGTAAACACTTTTATTGCTTATTTTCTAAACAATGGATGATATTATAATTTGGTTGATATGGTAAATAAAATTTGGGGATTTGAGGCAATTGTTTTTGTTTTTGAAACCATAATTGATGCTACCATGTTTGTCTCATTGTCTAGCACTAAAAATCATGACATTGTCTCGTATTTCTAGTATAATCAGTATGGACCTCAAGTTCAACCTCGACATCCTACCAATTTGACCTGACATTATGGGCAGAAGGTAACTAGGCCCAATTATTACCCAGCAATGCAAGATATGGCCTTTTTGGCTGAAACTAGCTTAGATTGGCACCCCACCAATGGAAAATTTGATGATCTAGTTTACTTTCAAGTAGGCAATGGCCAACATGCTTTCTTGAACTGAAAAGAAAATGGGAACATATGGACAAACTGCTTTTTGCAACTATAGACAAAAGTTTACTGTGTACTTCTCTAAAAACTGGAAATCTATAAAGTATGACGGATTACATAAACATAAATCAAAAACAATAATTGTCCAGAAAGCCTTAGACAATTGTTGGATGTGCCAAATCAAATTCGATTAACAACAATAGAAAAGCATACATACATACATACATACATATATATAAATGAACGACGAACACACCAATGGATAATCAATCGGCCCATTTCATATTATTTTGAGACAAAACCATTTCATTCCAAAGATCCACACGTAACCACAAAAGAGACGTCGTTGAACATGAAAAGACAATGTGAAATCTTTTGTCATCCTCGGTCTACATTTCTAATTTACTTTTGCCATTTGCTTTATGCCTTTAACTTCCTTCTCTTCTGCAACTGCAACAATGACAAAATTCTTAAGAACCTCATTGTCATGAAGAGATAATCACAAGCAAATTTAAAATCCAAGATATGTTACCATTCACGATAAGTTTATGTGACAAGCATTTAAATGAGCTCAAAAAGTAATCTTACATTTAGTCCCATGGTTTCATGCTGGAGATATACCTTCAAATTCAGCTGCATCCATAAAAAATATTATTATAAGATCGAAGAACAACCAAAAGATAAGCAAGTCTCTTTCTTTACAAAAGACAAATGCTAGACATATTATACTTTAGTCTCACATATATTTTATTAGTAGCAAAATATTGTTTCAAATAAATTTCAAATTGTTACTACAACAGTCATTGCTATGATTCCCACTTTAAAGATGGAATGCACCTAGAGAAACGTGAATGTGGGACTTTCTGCCTAATCTACACCATTCTCCGTTTGCTTATGCCACTAGACAAATTATGGGTGTTTCTCATATTTTATGTTCATGCAACTTACCATTCATTTAGATGTAATACTTTGATAAAGGAGATGAGTCCAATTTTGTCTATGATTTTTTGATCGTCCAAAAGAAAAATGAAAAACAAAAGGTTAGTTAATGTGAATACCTGCTGCGGGTGGTTCTTTACCACACCTCGCAACGCACTGAGGAATACATGCCTCAGAAAATGCCCCAGAACATCCAAGGATACAATTCTGTACACAACTTAAGGCTTGCACTTCAGTTGCAGACTGCACGAGCATGACTGCAAAAGCCAATGCCAAAAGTCTCCCCATTACAATATTGCTAGCCATGTGTACCTAATGCTTGCTTTAGTTTCTTCTCACTCTATGATTTCTTTTGACACCTTTTCATTTGCTATATATATGCTTAAGAAATCGTTGGTTAAATACTCTTAAAGGGTATTAAATGTTTCTGGTTTAATTAATATGTCATTTAATAAAACAAAAAACAATTAAGAAGTTTACTTATATTTATTTTGAAAAACTGATTACTAAAACTTATAAAGTAATTAAATATAAAAGTAAAAATTAAGATAAAAAATAATTGATTTCATATTTTTTAACCTATAAAAGATGAAGATCTAATTTAGTAAGATGGAGTGTGTCATTCTCACAGTCTTATATGGGTTGTAATTGTTGTCAACTAGATTTAAGTGTGTAAAAAAGTAAAACCACATAGAAGGGTAATAAGGTAAAAGTCACATAGAGGGATAAGAACGTAAAAGTTATATGGACGAGTAAAATCGTAAATTCGCTGCAAGTAAACCCTATAGGGTGTCATGAAAGAGTATATAAAAGCCATTGGAAGACAACAAAAGGACGGATTGACTATTGAGAAAAACGGACAAAACCTAGGCACACTACTGGTAAGAGAGAGAAACCCGTGAGGAACGGCACACCACCGGCAATCTGAGTAGAACGACACCAGTAGTCGCCAGTTGAGCAAATCGGCAGCACACCAGCAGCACACCAGCAGTCGGCAGTTGAGCAGATCGGCACACCACTGGCACACCAGCGGTCGGCAGTTGAGCTGAACAGCGGCCGGCAACGGAGACCAGAGAGAGAGCCGGCTGGGACAGTGAAGAGATCCGGCGACGATGGCGTAAGAGAGAGCCGGCTGGGACGGTGACAGATCCGGCTGGGACTAAGACAGATCCGGCAGACGGTGAGACAGATCCGGTCGATGGTAACAGATTCGGCAGACAGTGAGACAAATCCGGCAGAAGGAGATCCGGTCGACGGTGAGAGATCTGGCAGAACAAGGGTCCAGTCGATGGTGACAGATCCGGCAGACGGTGAGACAGATCCGGCAGAAGGAGATCCGGTCGATGGTGAGAGACCGGCAGAACAGGGGTTTAGTCGACGGTGAGAGATCCGGCAGAAGGAGAGCCGGTCAACGGTGTGAGATCCGGCAGAACAGGGGTCCGATCGACGGTGAGAGATCCGACAGAAAGAGATCCGGAAGAACAGGGGCTGGACGAAAAAAAAAAAAAAAAAACAGAAATGTGAGGCAAGTTGTGAGACAAGGAGACGGGTGAGATTGTGAGACGGTGAAAGCAGGGGCTGTGTGAGACAACCTAGAGAATGAATTCAGGGAAGCATCAGAAAGAACTCAACATATTTCCAGATTTCTTCCAGAGAGGTTAAAGAGCGTTGCAGTGAATTTCTAAGTAGCAATGGAGCAGCCTTTCAATTCAACAGAGGCAAAACAAGTTAGAAGAAGAGTAGACACAGTAAGTGACACTCTTTGTATTGTACTTACTTAGTATTTGTAATAGTGAAAGGAGTAGAGAATTAAGACATCCATTGTAACTGAAATTCTCAAGTATAGTGGATAGTCTCGGTAAGGGAGAGTCCCTACCACCATGGATGTACGTCACATTGACGGAACCACGTAAATCTCGTGTGTCCTTAATTTGCTTTACATTTTGTGTTTTGAATTGAGTTGTGAACACAGTTAAAGTATCAGTCAACCCATAACCTAACGAAAGCCTAAACAAGAACATCTGAATTGTCTATTAGGCAAGGTGTCTGAAAGGTGACTTTAGGGACTATTGTGATTAGTAGGTAGCAATAGATCCACCTTAGTCGAGTCTGAAAAAGAGTTCACTTTTAAGAAGAGGTTGAAGTTGTTCACTTACTTGTAAATTGCGAATTGTGGTGATACTGATTCACCCCCCCTCTCAGTATCGCAAACTAGTAGATCCTAGAGAGAAGTCAGGAACTTCAATTGGTATCAGAGCACAGGTTCACTAGTTTGAAGTTTAACAGCTTGGTGTACTAGTTTGAAGGGATCTAGAAGTCTGACTTATTCAGCATACTGAGAAATGGAAGCCGATACTAGCACTAGTACCACTTACAGCAAGAGGGTTCCAATCTTCAACGGAACCAACTATCATATGTGAAGAGCAAGAATGCAAGTGGTTTTTGCAACCATGGGCATGAACGTGGTGAAATGCATACAGGAGGGTTTTGTGGCTCCGGAAGAAGGTAAAGACTCAACCCCAAAAGAGTTAAGGCAGTTTGAGATAAATGGGAAGGCCTCAAATGTCATCATTTCAACATTGACAGATGTTGAGTATGCTAAAGTTATGGACTACAAATCTGCCAAGGAGATATGGGACAGATTGTAGAAAGTCTATGAAGGTGATGGCAGAATGAAGGAGGCTAAGCTTCAAGTGTTCAAGGAGAGATATGAATCTCTCAGAATGCAGAAGAATGAGACAGTTCAAGAATTCTTCACCAGGGTTATTGATGCTGTAAACAACCTGAGAAGTCATAGGAAGAACAAGAAGGACTCATCGATTGTGAAGAAAATTCTGAGAATTCTGCCTGAGAGGTTTGCTTCAAAGGTGGCAGCCATAGAGGAGAGTAGAGATCTCAACTCTATGTCTCTACATGATCTTCAGTGCAATCTCATTGCATATGAGATGAGAATAAAGTCGACTGAGAGCTCCTCAATGTCAAAGGTATCAAAGGAGATAGCTTTCAAAGCTATGAAACACTTGAAGATAAAAGAAAAGGAAGAATCATCCAATGAGGATAATGATGATGATGAGGAAGAAAGTGAAGGTGAAGTATTGGCTTACTTCATAAGGAAATTCAAAAAGGGGTCTAAGAAAGGAAAAGGACAATTGTCCTTGAGATGTTATCATTGTGGGCAGACTGGACACTTTGCTTCTCAGTGCAAAGTGAAACTTGATGATGAAGATGAGGATGGTGATGATGAGCAGAATTCAAGATGGAGAAGATCATCATTCAAATCAAAGAAGTCCAGTAAGAAGATTGCTAATCCATAGAGGAAGATGAAAGGCTCACTCAAGAGTTATGTGAGTCAGACAAAAGAAGCTGATGAGGAGGAAGATGAAGACTCATCAGATGAGTATGTCTTTATGGCATCAGCACAAGGTGGTAGCTCAACCTCTGAAGAGGAAGAGGAAGTTGATGAAGAAGAGCCAGATCTTGAGGCTGAGCTGGAAGCAGCTTCAAAGGAGATAATCAGAAGGAGTAGAACCATAAGAAGGTTAGAGGCCTATATAAAACAAGTTGAAGTAAAGATTGAGGAAGTTGAAAGTCAAAACGATGAAATAAGGGCTGAGCATATTGACTTAAAGAGAAGATTTGAGGAATAAATTAAAATATGTGAAGACCTTACAGTAGAGCTTGGCTCAAAGGCTTCAAAAATTGAAGAAATGGAGAAAGAGTTGCTGAGACTTCAGCAACAACTCAAAAGTAGCAAAGAGAACTTGTAGAAACTTGAAATGATAGGAGAAACAAGTTCTGAAAAAGGAGAGAAGAATGTAGAGAAAGTACAGCAATCTGAGGCTGCATTGGCTAAAGAAAATAAGAATGTGCCACAGAAGTTGAAAGAGAAGGTTGTGACTCAGAAGAAGATAGCTGAGAATAAAGAAAATCTGAAGAAGCAACCTAGGGTGGCAAATAAGAAGAAAGAAAAGAAAGTCCGCCAGTAGAGGGCTACGGCTGAATAGAAGAAGGAGAAGAAGGTGACTGAAATGAAAGTCACACAAGCAAAGAAGCCAGCTACTTTGCCTACATAGCAAGTGATGAACAGAAGAAGACAAGCTGTGATCAGACCCAATAAGAGGTAGTTTCAAGGTCATTGCCTTTATTGTGGAGTTTGGGGTCATAAGGCGAGTAACTATTGGTGGAGAAGGCCAATATATGTCTCCAACTTGAGAAGATACGATACTACATACAGGGGGAGACAATATAGAATTCAGAAGAGAACACCTGTCGTGACTTCTTACACATACTGTAAAAGGCAAGGACACGCTGATAAGGATTGTTAGTGGAAGCCCAAACCAGTGGTTTCAAAGAATATGTTTGCCATATTGGTAGACTTGGAACAGTGTGAAAGGTATGGGTAGGATGGCCATAATGCCAAGAGATGCATGACACTTCTCCCTGAGCAAGAGAAGGCACTCAATGGCACAGTAAAAACAAGTGGTGCAGTCAAAGCTGAGAAAAAGGAGAAAGCTATCTTCCAACCAGTTCAAAAGAAGAAATATAAAGCTAAAAGGGAGGTGGCTAATATAGCTAAAATTGCACTCAAAGCTGACTGCAAGGATAAGTAATGGATCCTTGATAATGGATGCACTTCGCACATGACGGGAGATAAGAGTAAATTATCAAAGCTAAACAAATCAAGAGAAGGCAGAGTTAAGTTTGGCAATGATGATTCACTCAATATCAATGGTCGGGGGTCAGTAAAGATTGGAAGAGGAAAGCTGAAAGATGTTCTGCGCGTTGAAAGACTCAGATATAATTTAGCATCTGTCAGTCAACTATGCAACGAAGACCATAAGGTAATATTCATAAAAACAGGTTGTTAAGTAAAGAGTAAAGAAGGCAATACTGTTGCAACCGGGAAGAGAATAGCTGGAAATTTATATGTGATTGATGAAAACAAGACAAGCAGCTGTTTACTCACCAAAGAAGAAGAAAATCAACTCTGGCATAGGAGGCTGGGACACCTGTCACAGAAGAACATGAGGAAACTGACCACTACTCATGCAATCAGAGATATTCCTGACCTCAGGAGAGAGAGAGAGTATGTTTGCTCAGCATGCTTTAAAGGAAAACATGTCAGAAAGCAGTATAAGACCAAAGAGTTTAGCTCTGAAGTAGTGCCTGACATTGTGCATACTGATTTGTGTGGGCTGATGAGAACAAAAGGGTTAAATGGTGAGAGGTATTTCGTCTTGTTTGTCGATGATTATTCCAGAAGGACCTGCATCATGCACCTCAAACACAAGTCAGAAGTTTTGAAATGCTTCAAGAGATATAGAAGATTGGCTGAAAATGAGAGTGGAAAGAAGATCAAAGTATTGAGGTCAGATCAAGGCACTGAATTCACAAATGGAGCTTTTGAAGATTACCTTGAGAAGCATGGTATTCACTATCAGATGGCAGCAGCGAGAACACCTTAATAGAATGAGGTGGTAGAGAGGAAGAACAGAGCTGTGGTTGAAATGGCAAGAACTCTACTGCTGAAATCCAAGCTTCACACAAGATTTTGGATAGAAGCAATATTCACAGCCGTGCACCTACTAAACAGAGTTCTACTAAGGCCCAATACTGATAAGACTCCATATGAGCTATGGAGTGGGAAGAAGACAACAGCCAAGTATCTCAGAGTCTTTGGCAGCCTATGTTTTGTGAAGAACAAGGAGCAAAACTTGGGAAAATTTAACGCTAGGTTTGATGAAGGCATCTTTGTGGGATACTCAGCAAAGACAAAAGGTCACAGAGTTTTCCTGCATAAGCTGGGAAAAGTGATCACTTCCAGTGATGTAAGAATAGATGAGAACTGGAAAACAATGTAGAATGGAGAAGCTGAGGACAATGAAGAAGATGACTTCAATGTAGATGAAAAATTAGACCAACCTGAAGAAAAGGAACAAGAAGTAAGTTTAGACTCGGAGAAGAATGAGTCTGAAGATGAAGAAAGAGATCCTCTTGCAACTGAGACAGTGCAAGGAAGAAGGACAAAGAAAACATGGACTAGTGTTTATCAAGGAGATCAGATCATAGGTAACCCATCGGCAAGAGTTACAACAAGAAGAAGAATTGTGGGAGCTACTGCTCTACTCTCACAAGCTAAATTTGTTGAAGAGGCTATTCAAGACAAAGCCTGGGTCAAAGTTATCAATGAGGAGCTGGATCAAATTTCAAATATTCTAACTAAACCTTTGTCCACAGAATTGTTTGAAAAGCACAAAATGAGTCTATCTGTGCAAATGCCTCCTTAAGCCTGAAGTTCAAGTGAATCCTCTATCTCCACTTTGCGAGTTTTTTTCAGATTTGTAATTGGTTGGCAAAGGGGGAGAGACGCAATAGTGCAGGGGGAACTGTTAAGAAAGGGGGAGTGCATATTTAGGGGGAGTTGAAATTGCTGCATAGTGATTTTTGTTATGAGTGTTGCCAACAATTACAAAGGGGGAAATTGTCATTCCCACAGCCTTATATGGGTTGTAATTGTTGTCAACTAGATTTAAGTGTGCAAGAAAGTAAAGCCACATGGAAGGGAAAGAAGGTAAAAGTCACATAGAGGGGTAAGAACGTAAAAGCTACATGGAAGGGCAAGACAGTAAATTTGCCACAAGTAAACCCTATAGGGTGTCATGAAGGAGTATATAAAGGCCATTGGAAGACAACAAAAAGATGGATCGACTATTGAGAAAAACGGACAGAAAACCTAGGCACACTACCAGAGAGAAACCCGTGAGGAACGGCACACCACCGGCAATCTGAGTAGAACGACACCAGCAGTCTCCAGTTGAGCAGATCGGCAGCACACCAGCGGCACACCACCGGCACACCAGCGGTCGGCAGTTGAGTTGAACAGCGGCCGGCAACAGAGACCAGAAAGAGAGCCGGCTGGGACAGTGAAGAGATCCGGTGATGGCATGAGAGAGAGCCGGCTGGGATGGTGACAGATCCGGCTGGGACTAAGACAGATCCGGCAGACGGTGAGACAGATCCGGTCGACAGTGACAGATCTGGCAAACGGTGAGACAGATCCGGCAGAACAGGGGTCCAGTCGATGGTGAGAGATCCGGCAGAAGGAGATCTGGTCGATGGTGAGAGATCCGGCAGAACAGGGGTCCAGTCGACGGTAAGAGATCCGACAGAAAGAGATCCGGTCGACGGTGAGAGATCCAGCATAACAGGGGCTGGACGAAAAAAAAAAAAAAACCAGAAACGTGAGGCAAGTGTGAGAGAAGGAGACGGGTGAGACTGTGAGATGGTGAAAGTAGGGGCTGTGTGAGATAACCTAGAGAAGGAATTCGGGGAAGCATCGGAAAGAACTCAACGTATTTCCAGATTTCTTCAAGAGAGGTTAAAGAGCGTTGTGGTGAACTTCTAAGCGGCAGTGGAGCAGCCTTTCAATTCAACAGAGGCAAGACAAGTTAGAAGAAGGGTAGACACAGTAAGTGACACTCTTTGTATTGTACTTACTTAGTATTTGCAATAGTGAAAAGAGTAGAGAATTAAGATATCCATTGTAACTGGAATTCTCAAGTATAGTGGATGGTTTCGGTAAGGGAGAGTCCCTATCACCGTGGATGTACGTCACATTGATAGAACCACATAAATTTCGTGTGTCCTTAATTTGCTTTACATTCTGTGTTTTGAATTGAGTTGTGAACGCAGCTAAAGTATCAGCCAACCATAACCTAATGAAGGCCTAAACAAGAACATCTGAATTGTCTATTAGGCAAGGTGTCTGAAAGGTGACTTTGGAGATTATTGTGATTAGTAGGTAGCAATAGATCTACCTTAGTCAAGTCTGAGAAAGAGTTCGCTTTTCAGAAGAGGTTGAAGTTGTTCACTTACCTACGAATTACGAATTGTGGTGATACTGATTCACCCCCCCTCTCAGTATTACAAACTAGTAGATCTTAGGAAGAAGTCAGGAACTTTAGAGTGAAAGTTCATAACATAGGAACACAAAAAATTAGGGGGGGAAGGACTATCAAAAAATATACGTATTCTTAATGTTTGATCAAGATATATACATACTTATACATATATATATATAAATACCATTGAAGCATATATATATAATTTTATTGAACATTTTAACATAAATTAAACACTTTGTAGGGGCTATCTATCTAATTTTTTGACTTCCTAAAGTTTACTTCTACGTTCTTTCTCCCTCAACTCTCTTCACTTTATTATTCTTCATTTTTGTTAATAGTTGAGG
Source organism: Rhizophora apiculata (assembly GCA_037832385.1). NCBI lineage: Eukaryota > Viridiplantae > Streptophyta > Magnoliopsida > Malpighiales > Rhizophoraceae > Rhizophora > Rhizophora apiculata. The sequence continues at coordinate 1,928,601 of CM075424.1, read as the reverse complement.
AAAAGGAATACATGATCCCAGGATCTATTGAATGATATACACTTTATATAAGCATCATATCCTCATTCTCTAGACATGAGATTTTTGGTCTCTTGACATTTTATATCTTATATGGTATCTTGTCAATAGATTTGGACAAAAGCCTATTAAAAAGCCAAGTAATGTTCATCAAGATTCAAACCATATCTAATAGGGTTATATTTCCCCTTTTAGAAACATGATTATGTTGTGGTATTTGAGTAAATGTCCATTGAGAGAAAACCTCATTCTCTTTCAAGTAACCACCAAATTTTTAGCTTAAGTATTCACCTCCTTAATCTAATAATAGGATTTTAATAATTTTACTAGTTTATTTCTCTCCTTCAATTCTTAATTCCTTGAATTTTTTAAAATATTCAAATTTGTATTTCATTAAATACACATAGCCATATCTTGATTAATTATTTGTCAATGTAATGAATTAAGACAAACCACCTCTTGCATGTGTTGCTTAGGGCCACATGCATCTATATGTATGAATCCTAATAATTGATTAACATGTTCTCTTGTTCTTTTCAAGAAGTCTCAATTATCTTATCCAATAAACAAGATTCACATACAAGTATAGCTAATAGAGATTGCTTACTCTCCCTAGTAATGAAGGAAAAGAGTGGGGCTTTTTTCATAGTGATAGTGGTTCTCATGAGACCTATGTCAACCGTCAGAGACATGGCTGGCTACATACAAGCATAGCCAAATTAAGATGAGATGGGATGGAAAAGCAAAGATTGTAGCATAATGACCATAGAAAATAGGAGAAAACCCACCCCCTTTAGCTAACATAGAAAGATACATATAAAGAAAGGATTGATTCAAAGTGCCTAGGTACCAAGAGTCAATGAAGTGAAGGGATTGGGACTTAGTAGACATAAGACCTTAAACTGGAAAGATCTGACTTACAAATTAAGATGTGCTAATGGCAGTGATATGTCAAACCCAATTATCCTACTCGTATTGATATCTCAAGATGGACATACTAAGATTAGATGGGATCCTTAGGACATGCATTATAGATTCTATATAATAGAAATATCCTCTTGATTTGTCTCCCTTAACACCTTCATTTGGATTTCCATAGTTACAAGTAGATATTTGATCTTAATTCTAAATTTTTTAATTATATAACTTTTACATAATTATGAGAGAAACATCAAGTCACATTTAAGAAGAGTTTAAATAAGAAGAGAATTTATAACTAGAAAATAAGAGAAAGGTGTAGAAAGCAATCTTTATACTACAAATATTACATTCATTCATATTAACAAAAATAATCACATAGGTCTATAAGCTTATAATCCCCTATCATGTTATTATATTCACATTATATGCACAAAAGTAAATACATGTTTAATTTTTATTATTGATATGAAAATTTAGTATTTAATTTAATTTACGTATCCAAATAAGAGTTCCAGTGAAATTAAAAAATAGTTTTATAATACAACAAGTAATCTAATAAAATATAAATCCTCAATCCCAATCCAATTAAGATGTTTTAATTTTAGTCAAACACTATTTATAATGTAGAACATAATTTTTAAAATTATATTTGAATTAAATTTCTCCTAAATAATTTATGTGTTCTACTTTTGAATAATTAAGAATCTTAAAATTCTAATCAAACTGATCTTATTGCTTTGCTAATTCAACATCACTCTTACACACATAAATGTTTCCTGATGCAACGGAAGCATGTTTACAACATTCATTAGCCATGACTGGGGTAACCACCAACTTCTAGACATAAGCTGCTGTCAAAAGCAATAGCCACCACACGGTAGCAAAGCCATGCCTTGCTGCCACTGTGGGTATAATTACCCATGCATGCATGCCACGCAAGGCTTGGACTTGCGACCCAATATGGCTTTCTTTAAAGCCATCAATGCTGCCATGGTTAATTACCCAACAATCCACAGTAACACCCAAATTATTTTTAGCCCCAATTTTTTTTTCTTTCTATTTACTTCTATGGATTTCTTAAAACCATGACACATGAAAGAAAGAACTTTTCTCTTTTTCATGGTGAGACACAATGCCGATTCCTTTTTATTTTTTTTTATTTTCCATGTGTTTAACCAAAAACCAAATCAAGGAATTAATTGTAAACTTGTAATAACACTAAATAAACATATAAACCAATTGAATTTTTAATCAATAACAACTAAACATAAAATTAAATTATATTTAACAAGCAAATCAAATTCTGATACTATGATTGGAAATTAAATGAAGGTTTAACAAAAAAATACATAAAGATATAGATATTTTAAAATTTTGAATTCCCAAAATACATCAGTTGGTTGTTAAATTTAAATACAAACAATACTAAAAGATGAGATAGTTACCAATGAATCGAGTCTTCCATTCTCTTTCTAGTCAAATTGATAACTTGTTGCAAGCCATTACTATCCAAAAGTTTGACCTTTAATAGTATGCCCACAAGAAACTATAGAGATAATTCTTAGAAACATAAACACTTTAAAGGGAAGAGAGAGAAAAAAAGGCAAACCAAAATAGAGTGCTAGCTCATAAGGATTAATTTGGTTGGCCATATAAGGTTCTATATATAGAGAACTTTGGCTATGTAAGCCCTAGTATTAACTTCTAATTAATTATACGTTAATTCCTATAATTTTAAATATTATATTTTGACTACAAAAATTTCTTACACTTTTTAATCAATTTTAACTTTATCACTTTTTACCTTTCTCATCATTTTTCATTATGTATATAATCCACTAAGATCTTAAAATGTAGATAATAAAATAAACTATAATTCCAAAAAAATTTGACAAATTAAACTCTTCTAATTTATCACTAATCTTCTAATTAATTAATTTATATCAATAAATTGGGATTAATGTCTAGACACATGCTATGATTACCTTAATATTAGAACTATAAAAGTAGTTTGACTAATCCTTTTAATGTATGGTCTCTTACTATAATTCAATTATTTTGTCATACAAATACTCTAATTAAATATTGAATATAAAACTAGTACTTATTTTATATTGTTTAATCATATTTATTCACAAATAATAATATAACAATTGATTATATTAAGGAGATCATGACTCTTTATAATCATCATTCTATCTTGTGTAAGGATTTCTCAAATCAACATCTATTGAGAACAATAGAACATTCTCTAACAATTACTTTAGGATGGAAAATCATTTATTAATTACTTAACTATTTATATGTAAGCAATACAATAATATTAGGAATTATACTTTGATATAATAAGTATTTAATTTTTATAATTTCATCAAAATTATTTTTATAATGTATATTTATTTTACAAACTTTATTTTTAAAACCATATCATTTGTGTAAACATTTTAAAAATAAATAATGTCTTTTACTAATAATTGCATGCATGAAATATTAAGTATGTTCATAATAAGTAAACAAACCTATTCATTGCTAAGGCGTACATCAACAAAAGCAATTTCAAATTGTTGTAAACTTGAAACATCCAAGATCAATTACATGCAACAATAAAAACATAATGTGCTAATATATCTCGACATTTTTGAAAAATATGATTCAGCTATATCTTAATTGGTTAAGCTCATAACTATTAAATTATGTATAATATAAAGTTTATGACTATTGAATTACAAATGATGATTAGAAGAGAAAAAATTCTTTTAAAAAAATAGCCTCTTTTCCAAGGGCTTGAATTATACACATTTTATTTGATAGGGTAGCATGTTCTTGGTCAATTAATGACCACCTGCAAGTCAATTTGATCCATGGAAAGGTAGTACAAAGTTAGCAATGTATATTGAAATGCTCAAAACAAGAAATAATGAAGTTGACATGTTAATTTATTAGATCATAACTAAAAAATTCAAATGTGTCTAAAGGATAAAAAAAATTGTTAGCCATGTAAATCCACTCCTTTTCTATCATTTTTTTTTTTTTGGTCTTTTTCATTGTAGAAGTTGAAAATTTAAACATTTAAATTTTAAATGTTATTCACCTTTGTGAATTAACTGGCTAATATGTATTAACTAATAAACCCACAACATATAGGTCTATATAGTAATATTGTGAAATATAGAATTATGAACAAAACTGTTGAGAGTAAAATTATTACTACTAAAAATTACATATTACTTGATGATAGTAATAAAAATATTGTGAAAAAAATTTAATAAAATTATAAATATTTGGTAAGAATGTTATTAAAATTACTATTGGTATATAAATTGACCATAAAAAAATATGATGAAAATTTTATCTTTTTTTTTTTTGAAAATATAACTAGTATTTTAATATTTTAAATTATATATTTAATATTGATCATATTATTGATGATTTATAATATTTATTTTTTTATTTTATTATTTTAAATAAACAATAAAAATATTATTTAAATTGACAATAATTAAAGTAATTTTTTACGAATAATAATTATTTTAAAATAAAACAAAAAGAATAAATATTATAATTATTAAATATTAAAGAATATACCAATTTGACATTAAAAAACTCAATTAAAGAATTTATATTCATAATTGTTATAAAAACATATGAACTACAAAGTGAGATGATTATGATTTTTAAAACATTTCATTGTCACTTTTCCAAAACTTGGGTTTTGAAGGAGTTGATGTAAGAAAACTCAATTTTGAAAGATGTAATCAAATAATCTTCTAAATGTGTTTTAATTTAAAGGTACTCTTACTCATTACAACACAATTTAAAATGCACTATCGAATAAGGCATACATGTTGCATAATGATCATAAAAACATTAAATATAAACATGTAACATTATTTAATAACTTATAGATAAGTAAACAAATGAAAAAATTAAATAAAAGAAATCCCCAATGGTAAGTTACATGAAGAGGAAGCAAACTTATGTATGCTCACTAAAGTATTGGAAAATCACTTGAGCTTAGATTGAATTGTATCCTATTGCTAGTTGGTTTTAGCTGGTATTAGCTTTATCATCTCCTTTCTCATAGCAAATACTTGACTTTTTGAAACCTTATGCAATGGTTCATATATCCTTAAATGACCATCTTTTATCAAGTTCATGGGTAAGGAAATTAAATATTTTGTATAGTTCTTAGGGAAATGCCATATGTATTATGTGTAAGCAAAGCCAAGATGAAATGAAACTAGAATACAACCTGCCAAAACGGAATTGAAAGTAAATCGTCGAGTGTAGGAATCCCCCAGAGGTTGTAAGCAAAAAACTAAGTTTTGAAATACCTTAATCACCTCAACTGGATTGTCACATTTCTTTTTATTGGAACTACAGCTTTGCAGCTGGCAATGTCTCCCTGAAGATTGCATCCTCTTTCTACCATCAGTCATCTTAAAATTATCGGCCTACTATTAGTCGTCTTAAAATTGTTAAATTGTGATACCAAAAATTTCTCACGAGTCACATCCTCTTGTATATACTTTGTCTCTAATTTTTCATATAGACTAGTCACCAAAGCCATCATTGACGATAGCAAGTGACTGCTACCATTGGTTGCCACCTCCTCTTTCCTTCCTTTCCCTCCTCTTCAAATCATCTTAGTACATGTGCAACATTCAAAAAAAAAAAAAAAGAAAAAGAAAATTAATAAAACATAAAAAGTGTAAAAAATGTCAAAAAATTCACAAAAAAAAAAAATTGACTTAAATAAACATTGTTAATTTAAACTAGTTAACTCCCTTCCACGCCCTCTTATCTAAACTTGTAACCCATGAACTTGAGTTGGAATTAATACTACAAGCCTTCTCAAACATGTAAACATGACTCGAACTAAACAAACTCCCCACAAAAGTCAAGCATGAGATTTCTCACTAAGCACCACATTACCAGTACTAGTCTTAGTGTAGGTCAAGCCTATATACGAATTGACAAAAATCTCTAGTAACAATGGCATGTTTTTTCAAACCCTTATTAAAGCCAACAAGAATCTAGTCTTTCAAATCTTGTCTTTCATTTTTTAGGTCCAAACATTAAAACTCCAAAAAAGAGGGAAATTAAAAATTTCTTTAAAAAAATTAAAAGTAACAAAATAATAAAAGCCAAGATTTTTTCAAAACAAGAAAAATGAATATTAATGCCTCCTATATTTGTTAGAGTAAATCCAAACCCTAAGCCTTTTTTTATTCTCTCTTTTCCTTCAAAGACTAGAAGAAAAAGGATAATAATTTTTTTTGAAAAAAAAAACTTTTAAAAAAATATAAACCACTCCTTTCCTTGTTTATTTTTTCAAAAATAATCAAGAAAAATAAAATTAAGAAACATAATAAAAATTAATAAAAAATAGGAATAAATAGGAGTCTATAGCCTTCATTGCTTTTGAAAACTTTTCCATGATTAGATCCTGGCTTTAAGGCTTCAAATCAGACCATAAGTGCTTGAATTCAACACAAAAATGCCCTTGTCCCCCTGGAACCTATAGAGAAAAATGACTTAAGGCTGAGATTTTCTTTAGGCGTTCTTAGGGTTAGAATGTCTTGATGTTTTCTTGTGTGAAATGAAAAGGGGTTAATATATAATTTTCTTTGAATTTTGCATAATATGTTAAATCTAATATGACCTTTCAAAAGTAATAATTCAATAAACTAAGAATTTCTTTTATAACAATTCTAGCTAGCCATTAAACTAGATTAACAAAAAATTTTTATATTGGTAGTATGGTACATTAATAAGAAAGGGAAGCTGAGGTGTATAAAAGACAACAATAACAAAGCACCACATCTCAATTGGGCCAAGCCCAAACCAAATGTAATTAAAGTTCAAATATTAATAACCCATTAACTTAATATATATAATAATGGATGAAAAAATTAAAAAAGCATTAAAACACATAATTTTGAAAAGGAAATTTAATTAAACTTTAAGATAAACTTAATTATGTAAATATAAAATTGTAATTATAAAATAAATAAACAAAATACAAGACCCTAGTCAATTGCTTTATGTAGGAAAATATTTTGTGAAAATAAGAATTAAGAGTCATTCAAGAAATTGAAAGAGACAAACATTTGTGAGAGATAATTCTTTAGTAAGATACAAAAAATTTTTGGTATCAAAATTTAAAAATTTTAAGACGACTGAAGATTGCTATTATCAATTTTGATACCAAAAATTTCTTACTAGTTACATCCTCTTGTATATACTTCGTTTCCAATTTTTCCCATAAACTAGTCACCAAAGCCATCATTGACAACAGCAAGCAGCTACTACCTTTAGCTACCATATCCTCTTTCCTTCCTTTCACTCCTCTTCAAATCATCCTAGTACATGTACAACATTCAAGAAAAACAAAAAAAAAAAAATAAAACATAAAAAGTGTAAAAAATGTCAAAAAATTCACCAAAAAAAAATTGACTTAATCAGACATTGTTAATTTAAAATAGTTAACTCCCTTCCATGCCCTCTTATCTGAACTCATAACCCATGAACTTGAGCTAGAATTAATACTCTAAGCCTTCTCAAACTTGAAAACATGACTCAAACTAAGCAAACTCCCTAGAAAAATCAAACTTGAAATTTCTCACCAAGCACCACATTACCAATATTACTCTTAGTATAGGTCAAGCCTATATAAGAATTGACAAAAATCTCTAGTAATAATGACATGTTTTTTCAAACTCTTATTAAAGTTGGCATGAACCTATTCTTTCAAATCTTTTCTTTCATTTTTTGGGTCCAAACATTAACACTCAAAAGAATAGTGAAATCAAAAATTTTTTTAAGAAAACTAAAAGTAACAAAATAGTAAAAGCTAAGATTTTTTCAAAAGAAAAAAAAAATGGAAGATTAATGCCTGCTCTATTCATTAGAGTAGATCCAAACCCTAGGCTTTTTTTTATTCTCTCTTTTCCTTCAAAGACTACAAGAAGAAAGTTAATAACTTTTTTGGAAAAAAAACTACTTTAAAAAAAATATAACCCACTCCCTCTCTTGTTCATTTTTTCAAAAATAATCAAGAAAAATTAAAATAAGAAACATAATAAAAATCAATAAAAAATAGGAATAAGCAGGAGTCCATGGTCTTCTTTGCTTTTGAAGCCTTGTCCATGATTAGATCTTGCCTTTAAGGCTTCAAATCATACCATAAGCTCTTCAATTCAACACAAAAATGCCCTTGTCCCCTAAAACCAATAGAGAAAAATGAGTTAGGGCTAAGATTTTCTTTAGGTGTTCTTAGGGTTAGATTGTCTTGATGTTTTCTTGTGTGAAATGAAAATGGGTTAATAGATAATTTTATTTGTAATTTTGCATGATATGTTAAATCTAATCTAACCTTTCAAAAGTAACAATTCAATAAACTAAGAATTTTTTTATAACAATTCTAGCTAGCCATTAAACCAAATTAATAGAAAAAGTTTATGTTGCTAATATGACACATTGATAAGAAAGAGAAGCTGAGGTAAATTAAAGACAACAATAAAAAAGCACCACATCTCAATTGGGCCTAGCCTAAACCCAGATCTACTTGAAATCCAAATGGTATTAACCCATTAACCTATTATATATAATAAATTGATGAAACAAATTTAAGAAAACATTAAATCTTGTAATTTTGAAAAGGAAATTTAATTAAACATAAAAGATAAACCTAATTAAGTAAATATTAAATTGTAATTATAATATAAATAAATAAAATACAAGACCTTAGTCAATTTTTTTTTTTTGTAGGACCATATTTTGTGAAAATAAGAATAAAAAGTCATTCATGACAATAAAAGAGACAAATGTTAAAAGGTGATTCATAACAATAAATGGGACAAACATTTGTGAGAGATAATCTTTAGTAAGATAATGAATTTTTGAAAGAATAAAAAAAAGTAAGAGACAATTGTTTTAATGACCATATGGTTTATGAGAGTTAAAAGGGAGCAAAAAGCAATAGTGGTAGTGCACACTTTTCTTAAGCCTTTTTATTTGAGTTTTAGAATTGATGGACTATAAAATCCAATTTATGGGTTAATGGAATTAGGGTTAATGAGATTATTAATTTTAATTTTGAGTAATGGGTTAATGGGATTAAGGTTAATTGGGTTAGAATTTTTGATTATAACTGCCAATTATTAGTTAATTTGATATGACCCAAAGCCATATTAATTGTTATTATAATTTTCTTTTTCTAAGATTTTACTTTTTTATTCTATTCCCTTTCTTTATTTTCATAGTTTGTAGCTTTCCAATTCTTTGCAATTCTAGTTTCTTTATACAATCATTTTATCTATAATTTTGTAAAAAAGGAAAAAAAATCATTTATGGTTGAAGGAAATTGAATAATTAATTTTTATAGTGGAATAGGCTTGTGGAATAAATAATTTCTATTTATAATAAACTAGGCTATAACTTTGTCACTTTCTAATTGTTTATTAATTAAATGCAACTTGTTATCCATATATACAACTTTTTGTTATTTGAAAATCATGCAAAGTTTATTAACCCTTAATATAATTACTCATGGGGGATATTAATTACTATAAAGTTTCATCCTAATGGAACCATGATGTTGCAACCTAAGATTACACGTGAATGTGAAGATGTCAAGGTCATTAAAGCCAACATTATAGATACATTATTAATGCTTAGCTTAGATGTAATAAGAAAAAGTCATGGATACAATAACATAGTTAACTATATGCTAGTTGACTATATGCATAATTTCCTTAACTAATCATATGAGTTTATGAAGTATCTGAGCAAGAGAAGTGACAAGCAATGTTTGATATGTTGAATAAGATGGCTAAGATGAGAGAATATTGTACATATCAATGTTCTACATTAGGTTGATGAACTTGTATTTGCCATTATCAAGGATATTCTACATATAGGTGGTGTTGAACTAAAAGAGTTTGATGGTGGAACTAGGAAAGTGGGGAAAAGTGTTAGGCATGTACAAAATGAAGTTAAGGGTGCAAATGGTCTTGTTGATGGAATTGTGACACAAATCTTCTATTTACAATATGATTGATGAATAACAGGGTCATCAATTAAGTTAGACTACTTGTCATGAACAATAGTGTACTAAAGATACTAATATTACAAAAGGGCATGAACAACATTTTTATAATGCTACTATACTTGAACAACACATTAAGAGTACATATGCCAATAACAAGTCTCTTTCAGCTTGATTGAAAATTAATTGCTTGCACTAAACCCTTGATTAACAACTTTGTATTGCAATTTTAGTTGTCTTTATATCATCCTAAAACATTAATGTTTAGTACCAACAAAGTTTTAGTAGCTGTTGTGCAAATTCATGGACAAAAAATAGCCCCTTTAGGTAGATTAGATACTGTGTAGCACACTAATATGCATAATGAAATCATTGGGTACAATTATCTAGAAACCTTAACAAAAATGTGTTGTTAAATTAACAATTAGTTGATACTTTTGCAACAATTAAGGATTGTACTTTTGAAACAATTAAGGATAGTATTCTTGAAATAATTAGGAATTATGATGTATTGGCCATAGGATACGCTTGCTTTATTTTGTCACAATCAAACACCCATTGATATGTGATTTTAAAGGGTGTTTATGAATTCAAATGTTTGGTGATGACTTTACTATCCTAAGATTGATTTGAGATGGTGAAGATTCAAATTAATCCAAGCATTGCATAGGCCAAGCAAGTGGTAAGGGCAAATCAAGTAGAGTACCTTACCATCATGGTTCACTCAATGATTGTTTATCCATCATTGCAACATTACAGCAATTACCGGCAGCTCAAGACACACTATTCAATAACAAGGCCCCACATTAAGAATTCGCTTCAACATTGGGTCACACTTTTATCTCAACCTGGAGGTGGGTCACAATAATATCAATTGCCTTTAGAGCAATGTTAGTGAGGAAATGAAATTAATGACGAAGTAAATAAGATGATTATTAAACCATTAGATGCAAATGCAAAAACAAACTAATTGTGATGATCAATTACAACTAATGTTCTAAATTCTGCCTCATCTACCCCATCCTCCTATCATTTTTGTTTCTTTCCTTTCCATACATTAGGGAAAGAAAAAAAATTCTTTAAAAACAATATTACAAGTCCCTTGATGTGTAAACCTTTTCTCTTTGCATCACTTTAGGTGATCTTAGATATGATAACTTCTTGTGATTTCATTGATTTATTCGAAAGGAAGGAGTCTCAACCATGGGCTGCTAAAGATGTTGGAGATAATCCTACTATCAATTCATATTGTGCTTAACAATGATGAAAAGGAGTAGATTAATAATTTCAATGTCAAGAAATGGCTTGATGAGCACAAAGATGTTGTTTATCATGCTAAGGATCTTTTTGATGAGATCTCTATTATAGCTTTTGAAGTGTGAGATGAAAGTTAGTTCTTAAGCTAGTAGCGTTATTGTTTGTTGATGGAAGAAGGTTATCACCTTGTTACAAAAGATAGTAAAAGAAGAAAAGGAAGAAGATGAAAATTAGCATATTACAACAAAAAGCACTAAAATTTTAAGATTGTAATTTTTTTTACTACTTTCATTGTAAATCAAATTCCCTTATAAATGGTTAATGTACAAAATTCAAGTACAATAATGATGTCCAAAGAACATGCTATCATACTTACCAAGCTTGCATATTACATTAACTCCACTTAGTGCTCTAAGCTATCATTTAGCCCTACTACCAATGATTTTCACTAAATTGATAGCCATTAACATCAGTTGAACTCATTACAACATAATTGCTCATTCGTTACATATACTAGACTAAACTAGAAAACTAGTTACAAGTTAACCAAGGGCCCTAGAAAAACAAAATAAAGATTTTGTTTCTCAATGCTAAAGTTGTGATCTTCTTGTTGTAACTCAACTTCCAATTTTGTTTCTCTTTAATGTTGGGAACTTAAGCAATAAAGAAGCTAGGCCTCACAACAACACTGCTTAGCTTCTTTATTTTTCAGCCTTATGTCATCCCTTATCCTTTTAAATTTAAGCCTTAGCAAAGCCTTGGTCATAATGTTGCTAACTACAATTTTAAATTGTAGTGCACTAAAATAACTTCATTAGCTTGTTAAGCTTTTCTAATGAAATGGTATTTGATCTTGATGTGTTTTGCTCTCCCATGAAATATAAGGTTCTTCAAGATGACCACAACAAACTTATTATCAAACATAATTTTCATAGGTAGATCTTGCATGCACTTCAAATTAATCAACATTTTTCCTAGCCATAATGCCTAATTTACAACTTTTGCAACTACTATATATTCTACCTTAATAGTAAAGTGTGCCACTGTTGCTTGCATTTTTAAGCCCCAAGTTATCTAGGCTTAAATCAAGAGAGACAAGGTGACTTGCATTGCTCTTTATGTCTTTATAGAAGCTACTCCAGTAATTTGACTAAGTAGCCTTTCAATACCAGTTTCCCATTTTTGTTGAATTTTAACCTAAAATCAATTATGCCTTTTACATACCTAAGCACCCTTTGAGCAACTTGAAAATGCAATTCGTTGGGAATTTTGCATAAATCTAAAAAATAAATTGGTTACAAACATGGTATTAGGCATGTTTGCTACTAAGTATAATAAACAACCAATTACACTTCTATATAGGCTCCCATTTGCTCTCCCAGCTCCATCTTCGTTATTGAATTTCTCAATTAACATGATTGGTGTGAAGATTGGTTTATAATTTTGCATTTTGAACTTTCTTAAAACCTTGTTTACATACTTACTTTGATTAATGAAAATTACTTTATGAGTTTAAGTAACCTACATTCTAAGAAAGTAACACATTAATCTTAAGTTTGTCATTTCAAAGACCCTCTTAATATTAGCTTTAAACTTATTAATCAAGTTACTACAACTTTGAATGATCAATAGGTCATCCACATAGACTACAATAATTAATAGATTAGTAAAAGTAATCTTTGTATATAAAGTAGCTTCTTTGTTGCTTCTTACAAACCCTTATTGCACTAAGTGCTCATCAAGCCTATTATACTAGGCCCTAAGAACTTATTTTAGACCCTATAGAACTCTTTGGAGCATATACACTTCCTTTTCATGTCTTTCTTTCAAAACGTCCTCTAGCTACTTAATGTAAATTTCTTTTCTTAATAGGCCATTCAAGAAATCTAATTTCACATCAAGTTAAAATACTAGCCATCCCTTTTGAGCTATAAGTGCCAAGATTAGTTTGATTTTTTCAAGCCTATAACCTAGTACAAAGGTTTTAAAGAAATCCACTCTAAGCTCCTATGGATAGCCCTTAATAACTAATTTAGCTCTGTGTTTGTTAAGTGTGCCATCAACATTTATTTTAGATTTAAATACCCATTGACACCAATTACTTATCTGTGATTAGAGTTTTAAACCAATTTTAGGTGTTGTTCTTTTCAAGCATTTCAATTTTAGCCTTCACAGCATTTATCCATACAATATATTAAGAGGCTTTTGCATAACTGATAGGCTCTAGTGAAGCTACATTTCTCCTTTTATATACTGTAGCAAGTGATTTGCTTCCTCTTACTAGCTTATCATCAAACTCAACCATCTCATCATCCGTATGAATATCAAGTTACAAAGGAGATTGGTTAATGTTGAAATCCTAAACTTGACCATTTGTTTAAGCTTTGTCCTAATCCTAGTTGGCATTTTCATCAAATGTTACACTTTAACTCAGAAATACTTTCTATATCTTTAAAATTTAGATCCTATAGACCTTGGAATTTGAACCATAACAGGTAATACTCCTATTTTAACCTTTAAATCCAACTTTTCTCGTTTGACCTTAGATACAAAATTGTAACATATGTAACTAAAGACCCTTAAGTGCTAGAGTGAAGGCTTGTTTCCATGTCAGGCCTCATATGGAGTTCTACTTCCTCCTAATGCTTTGGTCCACAACTTGTTAGGTGAGTAAATAGTAGTGTTAAGTACCTCTACCCAAAACTTCATTGGCATGTTCTTTTCAAAAAATTGACACCTGGTCATTTCAATTAGAGTTCTATATTTTCTTACTTGCCTTATATTTTTTTGGAGTGTATGTGAGTATGAAATGGTGATGGATCCCAACATCTTGACATAATTTATAAACTTTTATGTGACTTGTATGACTAATCTAGTGTTTTAAACTTTTCCACATCATTTAACATGTGGTAAGTACAACCATTGCCTATTAACCAATTCTCAGCACTACTCCTCTCATTACTACAAGCTGCCATGAAAAGTTACTCCTTTTGTTGCTGGTTCTTAAGTACTTAAGCTTGTTGTTGCTTCTATTGTTAATTTCCTTTATTTTTTCATACTCTAGCCATATGACTCAAATTCTGGTAGATTCTACATTGTTCATCGAGTCTAACTGGCAATACTTCTCAACCTAAGTTGTTCCTTTATAGTGCTTGCAAAGGGATACACTTTCTTTTTCATTTCTCCAACTTTATTACTTTTAATTTCATCTTTCCATTTCTGTCTTATCATCACTATGCCTTTTTAAGTGTGATGTTGACTTCTCTATGCTTCTTGCCACTAAAGCAGCATCCAAGGAATCACTTTATCTAATAGCACTTCTTAATTCCAAAGCTTGAAAGGCATTAACTAGCTTGGCAAGTGTAAACTTGCTTGGTCATTAGAGTTCTCCAAAGATGAGATTCCAAACTCATACTTCTTTGGCAATCATAATAAGACCCTTTTCTTTATCCTTTGTTTTGTCAAGTCCTTTACTAACAACCTAATCTCATTGATAGTCTTCATAAGTTTGCCTACAAACTCTTTAGCAAACTCAATGTCTTTCATTCTGAGAGACTTAAACTCTCACCACAAGTTTACAACTATAATGCTTTTGGTCACTACTATGAAACTCTTCCTTTAGGTTTTCCCAAGCTTCTTTTGCACTCTCACAAGACATTATTATGGTGAAACCAAAATGAATACATGTTAGAGTTTTGCACAATTTATTTGTTTCCTTACTTTGATGCATAAGTTAAATTATAATGGGGTTATTAAAGAGTGCTAAACTTCATCTCCATTCTTACTTATATTTTAAAGATCAAGTGACCTTAGATAGGCCTTCATCTTAACAGTCTAATAGAATAATTCTCACCAAAAAATACTAATGGAGCTAAGGTTGGAAATGAACTCTTAGATGCTATTTCAGTTTTTTTAAGTGTTTTAGGTCTTTTAAGAAGGTTTTCTCTTTGGTTTTTTCTTTGCTCATAAACACTAAAACACAAGTTTTGTAAGATCAAAAGGACTCTAATACCACTATTTAAAGGAGAAGGTTACCACCTTGTTACAAACAATAACAAGAGAAGAAAGGAAAGAAGATGAAGATTGGTATATTACAACAAAAAGCACTAAAAATTTCATGGTTGTAATTTTTCTGTAGCTTCATTGTAAATCAAATTCCCCAATAAAGGGCCATTAAATTGAAATTGAAATTGAAACTCCATGATTAAATTAATTACCTAAGCGAAAAGATTGATAGAAATCAAATAGACGTTTATCAAATTAACATATTGTTATATAAATATTTTAAAATTTTGATATGGATTGTCAGATTACTAAATATGATCTATATATGAATATATATATTTAAAGTTGAAAAAAAACTAATGAAATGTTTATGTAATGACATTTAATTTTAGAAATATCTAATTATTTGACTTAAGTTTTAATTTTTTTAGTAGACTTACATAATTTATACTATTTAATATTAACTTTTTAATTACTTTATAGTCTTTTTTAATTTTTTAATGGAATTAAAATTTCAAAATTTCAACATGTATATTGTTTACTTAATTACAATTTGAGATGTATTATAATTTATTCAATTAATATTAATCATTTTTCATATATTCCAAAAATATATGTAGCACAAATACTTATAATTATGAAAAATAAAAAATAATTTGAAATTCTTCTTGTTTTTTTTTTATTTTTAGGGTAAAAAGAAGTTTCAAATTTACCATTATTTCTCAAAAAGATAATATAACTCATAATTTAAGTTTTGTTTTTTCATTTTTCTCATTTAAATAAAATACAAATAAAAATACATTTTTTAATAAATATGATAAATTTACGCATTATGTGAATCTAATACAAATGTTTAAATATATATTATTAAAATTGAGAGAAAACTAATGAAATGATTTCGTTGCAATATTTGTTTAATTTTAAAAATATTTAATAATTAATTTAATTTTTAATTTTATTAGCAAATTTTTATGTATTATTCTATTTAAAATTAACTTAATAGTCAGTTAAAATTTTTTTTTTACTATTTCAATAAAATCAGAATTTTAATATATATTTAATTTACTTAATTATAGTTTAAATGTATTACAATTTATCTAATTTATATTAAACAATTTTTACATATTTTTAAAATCCATGTAATGAAAATACATATAATTAAAATAATAATTTTTAAGAAAAAAAATAATCTTAAATTTCTCCTTTTATTTTTTTAAAAGGAAAAATCATTTTTAAATTTACCTTTTTTAAAAAAAAAATACTCAAATTTTTTTCTTTTTATTTTTTTGAAAAAAAAATTGCTACTTATTAGTTAATTCGAAAAAGAATCGCTTATATTGATAAAATTAGGGTTAATGAGATTATTAATTTTAATTTTGAGTAATGGGTTAATGGAATTAAGCTTAACTAGGTTAGGATTTTTACTTAAAAATACCAATTATTGGTTAATTTGTTATGACACAGGGCCATATTAATTGTTATTATAATTTTCTTTTTTCTAATCTATTACTTTTTTATTCTATTCCCTTTCTCAATTTCATTAGTTTGTGGCTTTCCTATTATTTGCAATTCTAGATTTGTTTCCTTACATAATCATTTTATCTTTTGTTAAAAAAGATAAAAAATCATTTATGGTTGAAGGAAATTGACTAATTAAATTTTATAGTGGAATAAGCTTATGGAATAAATAATTTCTATTTATAATAAACTAGGCTATAGCTTTGTCACTTCCTATTTGTTTATTAATTAAATGTAACTTGTTATCCATGTATGCAACTTTTTGTTATTTGGAAATCATACATAGTATATTGACCCTTAATATAATTACTCATGGTGGATATTGATTACTATTCAGTTTCATCTTAATGGTACCATGATGTTGCAACTTAAGATTACAAATGAATGGGAAGGAGTCAAGGTCATTGAAGCCAACATAAAAGATACCTTATTGATGCTTAGCTTAGATGCAATAATAAACAATCATGGATATAATAACATACTTAACTATATGCTAGTTGACTATGTGCATAAGTTCCCTAGCTAATCATAAGAGTTTAAGAAGTATCTTAGTAAGACAAGTGACAAGCAATGTTTGATATGTTGAATTAGATGGTTGACATGAGAGCATATTGTACATATCAATGTTTTAAATGAGGTTGATCAACCTATATTTGCCATTGTCGAGGATATTCCACATGTAAGTGGTGTTGAGCTAAAAGAGCTTAATGGTGGAACTAAGAATGTGTGGAAAAATGTTGGGTATGTGCAAAATGAAGTTAAGGGTGAAAATGTGTTGTTAAGTTAACAATTAGTTAATACCTTTTCAACAATTAAGTTAATAATTAGTTAATACCTTTTCAACAATTAAGTTAATAATTAGTTAATACCTTTTCAACAATTATGATGTATTAGACATAGTATATGCTTGTTTTATTTTTTGATAGTGTAGCCATTTGAAGTTCTCGACTTCTCCCTAAGATCTACTAGTTTGTGATACTAAGAGGGGGGTGAATCAGTATCACCACAATTCGCAATTCACAGGTAAGTGAACAACTTCAATCTCTTCTTAAAAGCGAACTCTTTCTCAGACTTGACTAAGGTAGATCTATTGCTACCTACTAATCACAATAGTCCCCAAAGTCACCTTTCAGATACCTTGCCTAATAGACAATTCAGATGTTCTTATTTAGGCATTCGTTAGGTTATGGGTTGGCTGATACTTTAACTGTGTTCACAACTCAATTCAAAACACAAAATGTAAAGCAAATTAAGGACACATGAGATTTACGTGGTTCCGTCAATGTGACGTACATCCATGGTGGTAGGGACTCTCCCTTACCGAGACTATTCACTATACTTGAGAATTCCAGTTACAATGGATATTTTAATCCTCTGCTCCTTTCACTATTGTAAATACTAAGTAAGTACAATACAAAGAGTGTCACTTACTATGTCTACCTTCTTCTAGCTTGTCTTGCCTCTGTTGAATTGAAAGGTTGCTCTACTGCCGCTTAGAAGTTCACCGCAACACTCTTTAACCTCTTTTAAAGAAATCTAGAAATATGTTGAGTTCTTTCCGATGCTTCGCCGAATTCCTTCTCTAAGTTGTCTCACACAGCTCCTGCTTTCACTTACTTTAGTGGCTTTACTTCAAAAATTATATATATGCTTTAATGGTATTATATATATATATATATATGTATAAGTATGTATATATTTTGATCATACATTAAAAATACATATATTTTTTGATAGTCCTTTCCCTCCCTAATTTTTTGTGTTCTTATGTTATGACTTTCACTCCATCTTACTAAATTAGATTTTAATCTTTTATAGGTTAAAAAATATGAAATCAATTATCTTTGATTTCAATTTTTACTTTTATATTTAATTATTTCATAACTTTTAATAATCAGTTTTTTAAAATAAATATAAGTAAACTCCTTCGTTGTTTTTTGTCTCATTAAATGACATATTAATTAAACTAGAAACATTTAATGCCCTTTAAAAGTGTTTAGCCAACGATTTCTTAAACATATATATAGAAAATGAAAAGGTGTAAAAAAAATCATAGAGTGAGAAGAAACTAAAGCAAGCATTAGGTACACATGGCTAGCAATATTGTAATGGGGAGACTTTTGGCATTGGCTTTTGCAGTCATGCTCATGCAGTCTGCAACTGAAGTGCAAGCCTTAAGTTGTGTACAGAATTGTATCCTTGGATGTTCTGGGGCATTTTCTGAGGCATGTATTCCTCAGTGCGTTGTGAGGTGTGGTAAAGAACCACCCGCAGCAGGTATTCACATTAACTAACCTTTTGTTTTTCATTTTTCTTTTGGACGATCAAAAAATTATAGACAAAATTGGATTCATCTCCTTTATCAAAGTATTACATAGACAAAATATATAGAATACATATGCAGAAAATAAAACTAAATGAATGGTAAGTTGCATGAACATAAAATATGAGAAACACCCATAATTTGTCTAGTGGCATAAGCAAACGGAGAATGGTGTAGATTAGGCACAAAGTCCCACATTCACCTTTCTCTAGGTGCTTTCCATCTTTAAAGTGGGAATCATAGCAATGACTGTTGTAGTAACAATTTGAAATTTATTTGAAACAATATTTTGCTACTAATAAATTATATGTGAGACTAAAGTATAAAATGTCTAGCATTTGTCTTTTATAAAGAAAGAGACTTGCTTATCTTTTGGTTGTTCTTCGATCTTATAATAATATTTTTTATGGATGCAGCTGAATTTGAAGGTATATCTCCAGCATGAAACCATGGGACTAAATGTAAGATTACTTTTCGAGCTCATTTAAATGCTTGTCACATAAACTTATCATGAATGGTAACATATTTTGAATTTTAAATTTGTTCCTGATTATCTCTTCATGACAATGAGGTTCTTAAGAATTTTGTCATTGTTGCAGTTGCAGAAGAGAAGGAAGTTAAAGGCACAAAGCAAATGGCAAAAATAAATTAGAAATGTAAACTGAGGATGACAAAAGATTTCACACTGTCTTCATGTTAAACGACGTCTCTTTTGTGTTTACGTGTGGATCTTTGGAATGAAATGGTTTTGTCTCAATATAATATGAAATGGGCTGATTGACAATCCATTGGCGTGTTTGTCGTTCATATATATATATGTTTTTTTATTGTTCTTAATCGGATTTGTTTTGGCACATCCAACAATTGTCTAAGGCACTCTAGACAAATATTGTTTTTGATTTATGTGTATGTAATCCGTCATACTTTATAGATTTCTAGTGTTTACACAGTAAACTTTTGTCTATAGTTGCAAAAAGCAGTTTGTCCATATGTTCCCATTTTCTTTTCAATTCAAGAAAGCATGTTAGCCATTTGCCTACTTAAAAGTAAACTAGATCATCAAAATTTCCATTGGTGGGGTGCCGGTCTAAGGTAGTTTCAGCCAAAAAGGTCATGGTTTCAGACAAACTTGGTAGCATCAATTATGGTTTCAAAAATAAAAACAATTGCCTCAAATCCCCAAATTTTATTTACCATATCAATTAAATTATAATATCATCCATTATTTAGAAAATAAGCAACAAAAAGGTTTACACATGCTCCTTTCCACTGCATTTATGTCTAGTGTGTGTAAGATTTGTCAAGGAAATGACAATATGCAAGAAGACGCATTTTAGAGAAAAAAAAAAAAATGATATCACAAGAAGATAGTGTCAGCCTCATCAAACTGATGCTTCCCCGCTTTTGTATTTGGATTTTTAAGACATCCTATTGCTAAGGCATTCTTTTTTTCCTTTTCCTTCTCACCCCCTTGTTTTCATTGAGATTTTAAAGAAATTCTTGTGCTACAATGGTTTTTATATCCAGGACCTTTTGGGTCTCGGGCCTCTATTTTGACGATTAGGCTAAAGCGTTGGTCTCCTACGCAGTGTTCTTACGTGAATGAACATGTGCTGCCTCTATATTATGTTATGTCGTATTATTACTTAAGTGACTCCTATTTTACGCAAACTCAAAAGTAGTGACCGCGGGATCTTATTAAAATCAGTGAAATTTGACCATAATCTACTCCTTGTAAGGTTCTTAGTTCTACATAAACTTCTTTAGGTTTCTTACTTAACAATAAGAATTGATTTTTCTTGGATATTTCTCAATTTAGGTGATCCTCTTTCTAATTAACTGATAAGTAGCATTTTTTTTTTTAAGATAAAAGGGAAAAAATATGAGTAATTTTTTAAGATAAAAAGGTAAATTTTAAAATATTTTTTCCTCTTAAAAATAAAACAAAAAATTTATAATTGTTTTTTTATCTTTTTAATTATAAATATTTTCTTTGCATAGATTTTAAAAATATATGAAAATTGTTAAAATAAATTAGATAAATTGTAATATACTTTGATTGTGATTAAGTAAATTAAATATATATTAAAATTCTAATTTTAATGAAAAAAATTATAAACTAACTGTTAAATTGATATTAAATAGAATAATACATTAGAATTTGCTAAGAAAATTAAAAATTAAATTAATTACTTAAATATTCTTAAAATTAAGTAAATATTGTTATAAAATAATTTCATTAGTTTTTTCTTAGTTTTGACAGTAAATATTTAAATATTTGTATTAAACTCGTATGATATACAAATATATCATATTTATTAAAAAGTGTATTTTTATTTGTATTTTATTTAAATGAAAAAAATAAAAAAAGACCTAAATTATGAGTTATATTTTCTTTTTAAAAAATAATAGTAAATTTGGAGATTTGTTTTCACTCTATAAAAACAAAAAAAAAAAAGGGGAATTTTAGATTTTTTTTAGAAATTATTTTTTTTTTATTTTCCTTAATTATAAATATTTGTGCTATACATATTTTTGGAATACGCAAAAAATGATTTATATTAATTGAGTAAATTATAATACCTTTTAAATAATAATTAAGTAAATAAGATATATATTAAAATTTTAATTTTATTAAAATATTAAAAAAAGACTAAAAACTAACTAACAAGTTAATATTAAATATTATAAATTGTAAGAGTCTAATGAAAAATAAAAACTTATATCAAATAATTAGATATTTTTAAATTTAAGTGAGTGTCATTACATAAATATTTCATTAGTTTTCTTTCAATTTTAAAAATATATATTCATATATATATGATATTTAGTATGCTACCAATCTATGTCAAAATTCCAAAATATCTATATAAGAATGTGTTAATTCGATAAATATCCATTTAATTTCTAACAATCTTTTTGCTAAGGTAATTAATTTAATCATGTAGTTTCAATTTCAAAATAACAATTTCAATTTCAATTTAATAACCCTTTATTGGGGAATTTTATTTACAATGAAACTGCAGAAAAATTACAACCATAAAATTTTTAATGCCTTTTGCTTTAATATGCCAATCTCCATCTTCTTTCCTCTCTTCTCTTGCTATTGTTTGTAACAAGGTAGAAACCTTCTCCTCTGAATGGTGGGATTATAGTCCCTTTGATCTTACAAAACCCATGTTTTAGAGTTTATGAGCAAAGAAAAAAACCAAAGAGAAAAACCTTCCTAAAAGACCTAAAACACTTAAAAATTGAAATGGTATCTAAGAGTTCATTTCTAACCTTAGCTCAACTAGTATTTTTTGGTGAGAACTATTTTATATGGACTGTTAAGATGAAGGCCTATCTAAGGTCTCTTGATCTCTAAAAGATAATTGAGAATGGAGATAAAGTCTAGCATTCTTTAATAATCCCATTATAGCTTAACTTAAGCATCACAATAAGGAAACAACTAAATTGTACAAAGCTTTGACATGCATTCATTTTGGTTTCACCATAATAATGTCATGTAAGAGTGCAAAAGAAGCTTGGGAAAAGCTAAAGGAAGAGTTTCATAACAATAACCAAAAGCATTCCCATCCAAAACTTAAGGTGAGAGCTTAAGTCTCTTAGGATCACTACCTAATCTTTTTATTAAAATGAAGGGATAAATTTATTTTTGATTCTCCTAATCAAATTTAATTCTTTGACCCTATTGTGTACAATTCATTTTGATCTATTTTTCTTCCTAGATAATTTTAGGCATTTAGGGTTTTTGTACTCTATTAGGTTAAAATTGATTAGTATTTTAAATGGATTGTCTCCAAGATTGTCTAGACAACATCCTACTCTTAAGGGAGTGGGGCAAACTACTCATTGTTGTGTTGCTCCATCTCAAGGAAGAGCATTTGGTGAAGAGCATTATTTTAAAGGAGGGAAAGTAAGGTTGACAAGCCACTTCAAAGAGGTAACTGGACTAGATTGCTTGATGGACATTTTACATGTCATAAGAAATTTTACTCAAGATCCTTTGCTAGTAGAGGTTGCTTATTGTTACTAGTAGCAAAGGAAAATGGTGGGAGTTTTTCCCTAGTGATAATGGGTAGGTCTCATGAGATCTAAGTCATCTGTCAGAAACTTTGCTAGCTACATACAAGTATAGCCAAATTAAGATGAGATGAAATGGACAAGCCAAGACTGCAACATAACTATGATAGAAAATAGGAGAAAACTCACCTTTTTAGCTAACATAGAAAGATACATATAAAGAGAGGATTCATTCAAAGTGTCTAGGTACCAAGAGTCAATGAAGAGAAGGGATTGGGGCCTAGTAGACATAAGTCCTTAAACTGGAAAAATCTAACTTACAAATAAAGATGTGCTAATGGCAGTGATATGCCAAACCCTCCTATTCTACTCCTATTGATATCTCAAGATGGACATACTAAGATTAGATGGGATCCATAGGACTTACATTAGAGATTTAATATAATAGAATATCCTCTTGAGTTGTCTCCCTTGACACCTTCTTTTGGATCTCCATTGTTACAAATAGATATCCCATCTCAATTCTTTAATTATATAATACATAATTATGAGAGAATCTTTAAGTTACATTTAAGGAGAGTTTAGATGAAAAGAAAATTTATAAATATAAAATAAAAGAAAGGGACAGAAAGCAATCTTTATACTCCAAAAATTATATTCATTCATATTAATAAAAACAATGACATGGATCTGTAAGCTTATAATCCTCTATCATGTTATCATATTCACATTATATGCACAAAAGTAAATACAATTTTAATTTTAATTATTGATATTAAATTATTTATCCAAATAATAGTCTTAATGAAATTAAAAAATAGTTTTCTAATTCAACAAGTAATCTAATCAAATATAAGTCCTCAATCCTAATCCAATTAGGACGTTTTAATTCTAGTCAAAGACTATATATAATCTAGAAAATAATTTTTTAGATTATATTCAAATTAAATTTCTTTTAATTTAATAACTTAATTGAATTAGGTGTTCCACTTCTAAAGAATTTTGAATCTTAAAAATCTAATCAAACTGGCATACATGCCACGAAAGGCTTGGTCATGCGACCCAGTATGGCCTTCATTATTGCCATCAACACTATGTTTAATTACCCAACAATGCCCAATAATAAGTAAACAAACCTATTCATTACTAGGGCATACATCAACAAAAGCAATTTCAAATTGTTATAAAGTTGAAACATTCAAGACCAATTACATGTGACAATGAAAACATAATATGCTAATATATCTTGGCATTTTTGAAAAATATGATTCAACTATCTCTTAATTGGTTGAGCTCATAACTATTAAATTATGCATAATAAAGTTTATGACTATTGAATTACAAATAATGATTAAAGGAGAAAAAATTGAAAAAAAGAGGAAAATCTCCTCTTCTCCTAAAGACTTGAATTATACACATTCTTCCATTTGATTGGGCTGCATGTTTTGGGTCAATCAATGACCACCTAAAAGTCAATTTGATCCATGGAAAGGTAGTACAAGGTTAGCAATGTATAGTGAAATGCTCAAATCAAAAACAAAGAAGATGACATGTTCTTCTATTAGATCATAACTAGAAAATTTAAATGCTTCTAAAGGATAAAAAAATTGCTAGCTAAGTAAATCTTTTTTTTTTTTTGCCTTTTTTTTTTTGTCTTTTTCATTCTAGAAATTGAAAATTTGAAGATTTAGATTTTAAATATTATTCACCTATGTGAATTAACTAGTTAACATGTATTAAATAGTAAAACTACTACATATAACTCTATTTAGTAATACTTGAAATAAAGTGTTATGAACGAAAGTGTTGAGAGTAAAAGTATTACAATTAAAAATTACATCTTACTTGATAATAATAATAAAAATATTGTGAAAAAAATTAGTAAAATTATAAATATTTAGTAAAAATGTTAATAAAATAACTATTAGTTTATAAATTGATCATAGAAGTATGATGTAAAATTTATTTTATTTTTTAAAATAAAACTAATATTTTAATATTTTATATTATATATATAATATTAAACATATTATATTAGTTTAAATTAATAATAAAAAATATTATTTAAAATAACAATAATTAAAGTAATTTTTAAAAAATAATAATTATTTTAAAATAAAATAAAAAGAATAAATATTATAACTATCAAATATTAAAAAATATACTAATTTTATATTAAAAACTTTAATTAAAGAATTTATAATCATATTTCCTACAAAATGTAAAAACTATAATGACTCTATAAATTAAGATGAGTGTGATTTTTAAAACATTTCATTGTCACTTTTCCAAAACTAGGATTTTGAAAGAGTCAAGGTAAGAAAACTCAATTTTGAAAGATATAATCAAATAATATTTTAATTGTACTTTAATTTAAAGATACTTTAACTCATTACAACACAATTTAAAATGCATTACCAAATAAAGTATACATGTTGCATAATGACCACAAAAACATTAACTATAAACATGTAACATTTTTTTAGTAACATATAGATAAGTAAATAAATGAAAAAATTAAAAAAAAAAAAATCTACAATGGTAAGTTGCATGAAGTAACACCAAACTTATGTATGCTCACTAAAGTATTGGAAAATCACCTAAGCCCAGATTTAACTATATACTAGTGCTAGTTGGTTCAAGTGAAATAAAATGATTTTTGGGTAAAATGCTCTTAACATGTTTACAACTACAAAGATTCAATTTGTTTGTGCCTATGCTTGTGCTTAAGATATCTTTCACTCCCTTTCATTCAAAAAAAATGACCCCATTCATCTTCCTTTCTAGTCCCTAAAAGTTTGAACTTCTAACTATTCTCTTTTGCAAAACCAAAACTAGGATCTTTCCCCTCCTTAATCTCCCTTCTCACTTTCTCAACTCTTCTAAGTATGCCCTTCACTGCAATATCAAATGCATATCGAGCTTAAAAAATGTTAATTCCTTCATGGATAAGTTTAGAAAAGATTTGTTTGATTGGGCTAAACCATAACCACCATTAGATGAACGATAAGGGAAACCTAATACAAGTTTGACTTTCCTAGAAGAATAACCAGGAATGTCAAAACTTTAAATTTTGAAAATAAATTATATTATACCATACTTGTTTATAATCCTAATAGGAAAAATACTAGGCAAAGGAAAAGGCTTGGTAAATAGGATTTTTGAAGGATATTTAGAGGATGGTTGGGCCATTTATTTGGCTAAATGATTTTGAGAATTTGGACGGTTGAGTAAGCATATTCATCATTTTGGGTATGGTGTCTAATTTTTACTGATTGAGTATCAACCAACATGGCTTCGTAGAATTGGCATTTTTTTTTTTAGTCCCAAGGTTTGTATACTCAAGACTTGAAGAGATGTTAGACTAAGATTTTGGGATCTTCATGGTAAAATCCGTATTTGACTAGTTTAATATTTTGAAGACTAGGTTTTCTAAAGTATGCTTGAAAATTTTTTGAAAGTTTTGGAAGGGCATGTCAAAAATAGCCACCTCTAATTTTTGAAAATGAATTTTTAGAGGGGACGGTAAAACTATGACCACCTATTGCTGCTTGGAGGTTGATGGTAGAACCATCATTTGTTTGGAAGAAGATGACTTTTTCTATTTTGGTCATGGTGGTGAAACCACCTACTTTCCTTTTGCTGATACTTTGATCATCACATTTTCTAAGGAAGAAGATGATGGAGTGGGCCATCTTCTAGATTTTGCAGTAGATCTATCTTCATGGACTTTGTCAAACTAGGCTTTTAGGATCGTTTGGGTTTTAAGACTTAGGTCGTCAAATTTAGGTGAGTTTGGAACTAAAGACTCATAGGAATCATTAGTGTTTATAGCTTGTTTGTGCGGGCTTTTGATATTTTAGGAGCTCGATGGGCTTAAGCTAGAGTGACTAAACATGTCAACCCATGTTTTTGGTTTATTTGTTTGTTGGTTTTCATGGGCTTGGTTCTTGCTTTTGGATTTTTTGGGCATTTTTAGTGGGGTTTTAAAGTGTTTGAATTCCCTGCAAAAATTCCCTTGTAAGACAATTATGCAAAGAATTAGAAGAACCTTTAACATGCTCAATTTCAAAATAAAAAATACTTAAAATTGCTTGTCATCGTGCAAAAATATGTTTGATGCTAGATTTTGAGCATCTTTTTGTAAAACAAAATTTTCAGCTTGACAATCAATTCATAATAAAAATTTTCAATTTAATAAATCATTTTAAAATTTGGAAATATATAAAACAATTGCTAAAATTTCCTTTTTAATAATGGAATACTATCATTAATGTTTTAATGTAAAATAAACATGTTGCTCTTATTGACCTTTGACCTATTTCAACACTCCTCCATAACCTAACTCAAATGCACCTATTTCAACAATCTTAAGTAGGTTAGCGTTAGCTATGCATAAGCAAGGTAATTCTTTAACTTATCTTTTGATTTCCCTTACTATGGCTATATGTTCCTCAGTCCAAGGTTAGGACGACTTTTATTTGGATAACTTGTTATGAAGAGGCTTACTGAAGTTACCAACTTCACCTTAGGATTTACTAGTATGTGATACTGAGAAGGGGGGTGAATCAGTATCACACCCCTTAAAAAAAAACTCTGATAACTTAAGCCAAAATGAACTCTTTCCCAAATTTAACTAAGGTAGATCTATTGTTACCTACTGATCACAATAGTCCCCAAAGTTACCTTTCAAACACCTTGCCTACTAGATGAATTAGTCGTTCTTGACTAGGTCTTCTTTTAGGTTATGGGTTTGATGATTCTTTAACTGTGTTCACAACTCAATTCAAAACATAGAATGTAAATTCAAAGCAAGGACACGAGAGATTTACCTGGTTCCGTCAATGTGATGTACTCCATGGTGGTAGGGATTCTTCCTCTACCGAGACAATCCACTATACTTGAGAACACCAGTGTGGTATCCCCTATGATTATAATGGATGTCTTAATCTTCTACTCCTTTCACTATTACAAATACAAAGTAATCATAATACAAAGAGTGTCACTTACTGTGTCTACCCTTCTTTCTCTAACCTCTCTTGAAGAAATCTGAAAATTCATTAAGTTCTCTCAAATGCTTCACCGAATTTCTTCTCTAGGTTGTCTCACCCAACTCCTGGTCTCACCGTCTCACGATCTCACCTGTCTTCTGGTCTCACCGTCTCACCATCTCACCCATTTTCTGGTCTCACCATCTCACCTGGTCTGGTCTCACCCCTTTTTTGGTCTCACCAATTCTGGGTCTCACGGTGTGTTCTGATGTCACACGTTTCACCCTTTTTTGGTCTCACCAATTCTGGTCTTCCGGTGTGTTCTAATGTCACCCGTTTCACCCTTTTTTGGTCTCATGCCTCACCTGGTCTCACGTCTCACCTGGTCTCACGCCTCACATGGTCTCACCAGATCTCACGTTTCACTTGCTCCATGTCTAGTCTGGTCTCACTCGTTCCAGGTCTGGTCTGGTCTCACTCATTCCAGGTCTGGTCTTGATCTGCTCTCACATTTCCAGGTCTAGTCTTGATCTACTTTAACATTTCCAGGTTTGGTCTTGATCTGCTCTCACATTTCCAGGTCTGGTCTTGATCTGCTCTCACGTTTCTAGGTCTGGTCTTGATCTGTTCTCACATTTCCAAGTCTAGTCTTGATCTGCTCTCACGTTTCCAGGTCTAGTCTTGATCTGTTCTCACGTTTCCAGGTCTAGTCTTGATCTGCTCTCACGTTTCCAGGTCTGGTCTCACCGTCAAACGTTTCTGGTCTGCTCACACTGTTGCATGTTTTTGGTCTGCTTTCACCGTCGAACGTTTCTGGTCTACTCACACTATTTTCCAGGTTTTTTTTTTCAAAAGAGATAAGTCTTGGTTTATATACTCCCTTCTATGAAAACCCTAGTAGGGCTTACTGTAGCTGTGGTAGATTTCCTTTCTTGCCCCTCTATGTGGCTTCATATTACTATTCCATTCAAAATTCAGCATTATCCTCCTTCTTAATTTATTTTTATTGCCCTTTTTTTTTACTGAAAACTCATCCCTTGAATGCTTGAATGAGCCACTTATGCTTGCACACTTAAATCTGGTTGACAACAATTACAACCCATACAAGGTTGTGGGAACAACAATCTCCCCCTTTGTAATTGTTGGCAACACTCATAACAAAAGCCATTATGCAGTAATCCAGAAGTAGATGGATTACAACTCCCCCTAAATATGCACTCCCCCTTCCTTAACAACTCCCCCTACACTGTTGCTTCTCTCCCCCTTTGCCAACTAATTACAAATTTGAAAAACCCGCAAAGTAGAGATGGAGGATTCACCTGAACTTCAGGCTTGAGGAGGCATTTGCACAGATAGACTCATTATGTGCTTTTCAAACAACTCTATGGATAGAGGTTTAGTTAGAATATCTAAGATTTGATCTTTAGTGCCGATATACTTTAACTGAATCGTGCCCTCTTCCACTTGATCCTTAATAAAGTGATACTGGATGTCAATATGCTTGCTCCTTAAATGTTGAACTGGATTCTTGTTGAGATTAATTGTACTTTGATTATCACAAAGTACACTCACTGGTAACTTCACTTCAACACCCAAATCTGCCAATTGTCTTTGCATCCATATCACCTAAGTACATGCTGCATAAGCAGTCATGTACTCAGCCTCAACTATGCTCAAAGTAACACTGTTTTGCTTTTTACTTAACCATGCAACACACTTTGAACCCAAGTAGAAGCTGTAGCCACTGGTTGATTTTCTGTCATCTATACTTCCTACCTAGTCTGCATCAGTGTATGCTCGGAGTTTTATAGAATCCATGGCAAGATACCACAAACCCATTTCCAGTGTCCCTTTGAGGTATCTTAGGATTCTTTTCACTGCCAACACATGAGATTCCTTAGGATCAGCTTGGAATCTGCTGGCGATGCACACAACTTGCATGAGATCAGGCCTTGATGCTGTAAGGTACAAAAGGCTCCCTATCATCTTCCTGTATTCTGTGGGGCTTTGTACTCCTTCCTTCCTGATCTTTTGTTAACTTGCAGCCCACTATCATAGGAGTGCTGATAGGTCTACTATCTTCCATGCCAAACTTTTTCAGCATCTCTTTGGCATATTTTGTCTGAAAAATAAAAATACCTTCTTCACACTATTTTATCTGTAATCCAAGAAAGTAAGTCATTTCTCCAATCAATGACATCTCAAATTCCTCACTCATCTTCTGTGCAAATTCTTAGCATAGCTCAGAGTGATCCCCTCTAAAAATGATGTCATCTACATATACTATGGTTATCGGTTGGCCTTTCTCTGAGTTGAACACATATAGGTTATTATCAACTATTCCTCTTTTGGAAGTTCAACCTTCTCAAATACACATCCAGCCTGTTGTACCATGCTCTTAGGGCTTGTTTAAGGCCATACAAGGCTTTCTTCAACTTTCACACGTGTGTCTCATCCTCATTGATTTGTACTTCATCGGGTTGTTCAATATACACTTCTTCTTTCAGGAGCCCATTCAGAAAGGCTGATTTCATATCCATCTGGTAAACTTTATACTTCTTATGTGCTGCCAAAGCTAAGAACATTCTAATAGTTTATAACCTTGCTACTGGTGCAAAAGTTTCATCAACATCTACTCCTTTTATTTGAGTGTAGCCTTTGCAAACCAACCTAGCCTTGTTCCTCACCACCTTGCCATCTTCATTATGTTTATTTCTAAACACCCATTTTGTTCCTATGACATTCTTGTTAGTAGGTCTTGGAACCAGCTCCCATGTTTCATTCTTCTCAATTTGATCTAGCTCCTCATTGATAGCTTTGACCTAGGCTTTGTCTTGTGCAGCCTCTTCAATAGATTTAGGTTTAACTTGTGAGAGTAAAGTAGTAGCTCCCACAATTCTTCTTCTTGTTGTAACTCCTACTGATGGGTCACCTATGATCTGATTTCCTTGAATGAGCATTGGTCCACGTTTTCTTTATCTTTCTCTCTTGCACAGTCTTAGTTGCAAGAGAATCTCTTTCTTCATCTTTAGACTCACTCTTCTCTGAGTCTGAACTTACTTCTTTTCCCTCTTCTTCATGTTGGTCTGATTCTTCATCCATCTTGAAGTCATCTTCTGCACTGTCCTTAACTTCTCCATTATGCATTGTTTTCCAGTTTTCATCCATTCTCACATCACTGGAAGTGACCACTTTTCCTAGTTTATGCAGAAAAACTCTGTAACCTTTTGTCTTTGCCAAGTATCCCACAAAGATGCCTTCATTTGACCTAGTGTGGAATTTTCCCAAGTTTTGCTCCTTGTTCTTCACAAAACATGGGCTGCTAAAGATTCTAAGATACTTAGCCGTTGTCTTCTTCCCACTCCATAGTTCATATGGAGTTTTATCAGTATTGGGCCTTAATAAAACTCTATCTAGTAGGTGCACGGCTATAAATATTACTTCTGTCCAAAATCTTGTGTGAAGCTTGGATTCCAGCAGTAGAGTTCTTGCCATTTCAACCACAGCTCTATTTTTCCTCTCTACCACCCCGTTCTGTTGAGGTGTTCTTGCTGCTGCCATCTGATGGTGAATTCCATGCTTCTCAAGGTAATCTTCAAAAGCTTCATTTGTGAATTCAGTGCCTTGATCCGACCTCAATACTTTGATCTTCTTTCCACTCTCATTTTCAACCAATCTTCTGTATCTCTTAAAGCATTTCAAGGCTTCTGACTTGTGTTTGAGGTGCATGATGCAGGTCCTTCTGGAATAATCATCAACAAACAAGATGAAGTACCTTTCACCATTCAACCCTTTTGTTCTCATCGGCCTACACAAATCAGTATGTACAATGTCAAGCACTGCTTCAGAATTGAACTCTTTGGTCTTACACTGCTTTCTGACATGTTTTCCTTTAGAGCATGCGGAGCAGACATACTTCTTCCCTCTCTTGAGGTCTGGAATGTCTTTGATTGCATGAGTAGTGGTCAGCTTCCTCATGTTCTTTAGTGTTAAGTGTCCCAACCTCCTATGCTAGAACTGATTTTCTTCTTTTGTAAATAAATAGCTACTTGTCTTGTCCTCATCAATTACATATAAATTTCTAGCTGTTCTCTTCCCAGCTGCAACAATATTGCCTTCTTTACTCTTTACTTAGCAACCTGTTTTTGTGAATATCACTTTATGGTTTTTATTGTATAGTTAGCTAATAGATGCTAGATTATATCTGAGTCCTTCAATATGCAGAACATCTTTCAGCTTTCCTTTTCCAATATTTACTGACCCTTGACCAATGATGTTGAGTGAATCATCATTATCAAACTTGACTCTACTTTTTCTTGACTTATTCAGCTTTGATAATTTACTCTTGTCTCCTGTCATATGTGAAGTGCATCCACTATCAAGGATCCACTACTTATCCTTGTAGTCAGCCTTTAGTGCAATTTCAACTATATTAGCCTCCTCCCTTTTAGCTCTATATTCCTTCTTTTGAACTGGCTTGAAGATAGCTTTCTCCTTTTTCTCAGCTTTGACTATACTAGTTGGTTTTACTGTGCCATTGAGTGCCTTCTCTTACTCAGGGAGAAGTGTCTGCAACTCTTGGCATTATGGCCATCCTGCCTGCACTTGTCACATTATTCCAAGTCTGCCAATATAGCAAACTTGTTCTTTGAAACCACTGGTTTGGGCTTCCGCCAACAAACCTTATCAGTGTGTCCTTACTTTTTACAGTATGTGCAAGAACTCACGACAGGTGTTCTCCTCTGAATTTTGTATTGTCTCCCCCTGTAGTAGCATCAGATCATCTCAAGTT
The DNA here is from genome assembly GCA_037832385.1 of Rhizophora apiculata. Classification (NCBI taxonomy): domain Eukaryota; kingdom Viridiplantae; phylum Streptophyta; class Magnoliopsida; order Malpighiales; family Rhizophoraceae; genus Rhizophora; species Rhizophora apiculata. The sequence goes on along the minus strand of CM075424.1, from coordinate 1,895,698 downwards.
AGAGACATATACTGGCCTTCTCCACCAGCATTTACTTACCTCATGACCCCAAACTTCACAATAAAGACAGTAACCTTGAAACTGCCTTTTCTTGGGTCTAATCACAACTTATTTTCTTTTGTTCACTACTTGCTGTGTAGGCAAGGTTTCTGGCTTCTTTGCTTATGTGGCTTTCATTTTAGTCACCTTCTTCTCCTTCTTCTGTTCAGCCGTAACCCTTTGCTGGCTGACTTTCTTTTCTTCAATTTTGTTTGCAACCCTAGGTTGCTTCTCCAAATCTTCTTTATTTTCAGCCTTCACTATTCCTAGCTGATCAGTCTTTTCTTTCTGAAACTTAACCTTCTCTTTCAACTTCTGCGGCAAAGTCTCATTATCTTTAGGCAATATAGCATTAGATTACTGCACTTGCTCTTCATTCTTCTTTTCTCTTGCAGAGCTTGTTTCTCCTACCACTTCAAGCTTCTGCAAGTTCTCTTCACTCTTTCTGAGTTGTTGCTGAAGTCTCAACAACTCTATCTCCATTTCTTCAATTGTTAAAGTCCTTGAGCCAAGCTCCAGAGTAAGGTCTTCACATATTTTGATCTGTTCTTCAAATCTTCTCTTCAAATCAATATGTTCAGCCCTTATTTCATCCTTTTGACTTTCTGCTTCCTCAATCTTTTCTCCAACTTGTTTTAAATGGGCCTCCAACTTTTATGGTTCTGCCCCTTCTGATTATCTCTTTTAAAGTTGCTTCTAACTCAGCTTCAAGATCTGGTTCTTCTTCATCAATCTCCTCTACCTCTTCAGAGGTTGAACTACACATCGAGCTAATGCCATAAAGGCATGCTCATTTGATGAGTCTACATCTTCCTCCTCATCGGCTTCTTTTGTCTGGCTCACATAACTCTTGAATGAGCCTCTCTTCTTCTTCTGTGGGTTAGCAGTCTTCTTGCTGGACTTCCTTTACTTGGATGATGGTCTTTTCCATTTTGAATTCTGCTCATCATCACCATCCTCATCTTTATCATCAAGTTACACTTTGCACTAAGAAGCAAAGTGTCTAGTCTGCCCACAATGATAACATCTTAAGGACAACTGTCCTTTTCCCTTCTTAGACCCCTTTTTGAATTTCCTTGTAAAGTAAGCCAACACTTCCCTTCACTTTCTTCCTCCTCATCATCATCATCCTCACTAGATGATTCTTCTTCTTCTCTTATCTTCAAGTGTCTCATAGCTTTGAAAGCTGCCTCCTTTGATAGCTTTGATGTTGAGGAGCTTTCAATTGACTTTATTCTCATCTCATATGCAATAAGATTGCACTGGAGATCATGCAGTGACATAGAATTGAGATCTTTACTCTCCTCTATGGCTGCCACCTTTGAGGCAAACCTCTTAGGCAGAATTCTTAGAATTTTCTTCACAATATATGAGTCCTTCTTGTTCTTCCCATGACTTCTAAGGTCGTTTACAGCATCAATAACCCTAGTGAAAAATTCTTGGATTGTCTTATTCTTCTGCATTCTGAGGGATTCATATCTCTCCTTGAAAACTTGAAGCTTGGGGTCCTTCATTCTGCCATCACCTTCATAGACCTTCTGCAATCTGTCCCATATCTCCTTAGCAGATTTGTAGTCCATAACTTTAGCATATTTAGCATCTGTCAATGCTAAAATGATGACATTTGAGGCCTTCCCATTGATCTCAAATTGTCTTAATTCCTCTGAGGTTGGATCTTTACCTTCTTTTGGAGGCTCAAAACCCTCCTGTACAAATTTCACCATGTTCATGCCCATGGTTGCAAATACCACCTGCATTCTCACTCTCCACATATGGTAGTTGGTTCCATTAAAGATTGGAACCTTCTTACTGTAAGTAGTGCTAGTGCTGGTACTGGCATCCATTTCTCAGTATGCTAAACAAGTTAAAACTTCTGAAACCCTTCAAACTAGTACACCAAGCTGTTAACCTTCAAACTAGTGAACCAGGCTTTGATACCAATTGAAGTTACCAACTTCACCCTAGGATCTACTAGTCTGTGATACTGAAAGGGGGGATGAATTAGTATCACACCCCTTAAAAAAAAACTCTGATAACTTAAGCCAAAATGAACTCTTTCCTAGATTCAATTAAGGTAGATCTATTGTTACCTATTGATCACAATAGTCCCCAAAATTACCCTTCAGACACCTTGCCTATTAGACGAATCAGTTGTTCTTGACTAGGTCTTCTTTTAGGTTATGGGTTTGATGATTCTTTAGCTATGTTCACAACTCAATTCAAAACACAAAATGTAAATTCAAAGTAAGGACATGAGAGATTTATGTGGTTCCATCAATGTGACGTACTCCGCGGTGGTAAGGATTCTTCCTCTACCGAGACAATCCACTATACTTGAGAACACCAGTGTGGTATCCCCTATGATTACAATGGATGTCTTAATCTTCTACTCCTTTCATTATTATAAATACAAAGTAATCACAATACAAAGAGTGTCACTTATTGTGTCTACCTTTCTTCTAGCTTGTGTTGCCTCTATTTGATTTGAATAGGCTGCTTCACTATCGCTTGAAAGATCACCAAAACACTCTCTAACCTCTCTTGAAGAAATCTGAAAATTCGTTGAGTTCTCTCAAATGCTTCACCGAATTTCTTCTCTAGGTTGTCTCACCCAACTCCTGGTCTCACCGTCTCACGGTCTCACCCGTCTTTTGGTCTCACCGTCTCACCTGGTCTGGTCTCACCCGTTTTTTGGTCTCACCAATTCTGGGTCTCACGGTGTGTTCTGATGTCACACGTTTCACCCTTTTCTGGTCTCACCAATTCTGGTCTTCCGGTGTGTTCTGGTGTCACCTGTTTCACCCTTTTCTGGTCTCATGTCTCACCTAGTCTCACGCCTCACCTGGTCTCATGTCTCACCTGGTCTCACGCCTTACCTGGTCTCACGCCTCACCTGGTCTCACCAGATCTCACATTTTCACTTGCTCCAGGTCTGGTTTGGTCTCACCCGTTCCAGGTCTAGTCTTGATCTGTTCTCACGTTTCCAGGTCTGGTCTTGATCTCTTCTCACATTTCTAGGTTTGGTCTTGATTTGCTCTTACGTTTCCAAGCCTGGTCTTGATCTGCTCTCACATTTCCAGTCTGGTCTTGATTTGCTCTCACGTTTCCAGGTCTGGTCTTGATTTGTTCTCATGTTTCCAGGTCTGGTCTTGATCTGTTCTCATGTTTCCAGGTCTGGTCTTGATCTGCTCTCACGTTTTTAGGTTTGGTCTTGATCTGCTCCAATGTTTTCAGGTTTGGTCTTGATCTACTCTCACATTTCCAGGTTTGGTCTTGATCTACTCTCACGTTTCCAGGTCTGGTCTCACCGTTGAACATTTCTGGTCTGCTCACACCGTCGCACGTTTCTGGTCTGCTTTCACCGTCAAATGTTTCTGGTCTGCTCACACTATTTTCTGGGTTTTTTTTTTCAAAAGAGATAAGTCTCGGTTTATATACTCCCTTTTATGAAAACCTTAGTAGGGTTTACTATAGCTGCGGTGGATTTCCTTTCTTGCCCCTCCATGTGGCTTCATATTACTGTTCCATTTAAAATTTAGCATTATCCTCATTCTTAATTTATTTTTCTTGCCCTTTTCTTTCTATTGAAAACTCATCCCTTGAATGCTTGAATGAGCCACTTCTGCTTGCATACTTAAATCTGATTGACAACAATTACAACCCATACAAGGCTGTGGGAACAACACTTACAAACAAGGTTAAGTTTGGGATAGAAATCAGAGATATAATTCAAACATCCTAGGAAATGTTGGATTTAAGTTTTATCTATGATTTTATTAGGGAATTTATTAGCAAAGGTTAAGGCTTTAGAGTAAGGAGTAATCATACCTTATTGGATAAAATGTCCTACGAACCTTACCTTAGTTTTGAAGAGATCAAGCTTTGACTTGGAAAAGCTAGGTCAGCTTTTTTTGGTGGCATGGATGAAGCTTTGGATATGCATAAAATGTTGATCAAGATTTTCAAAGAAAACTAGAACATCATCAACAAAAACAATGATGAAATACATGTAAGGTAAGTAAATTTCATTTATAATCCTTTGGAATTCAAAGGGAACATTTTTTAGGTCAAGTGGCATTACATTCCATTCATACTGTCCAAATGGAATAGTAAATGTTATTTTATAATTGTCATTTTCATGAATTTGGATTTGCCAAAATCTCAACTTCATGTCAAATTTTGAAAAGATATGGGCTCTTACTAGCCTTTATATCCATTCCAACACAATGTTTAGAGGTTTAAAGTTGATTACTAATCAAGGAACACCATGCTTGAGCTTTACATTTTTGTTGACGTAGAAAGCGACAAAACTCCACAGTGATTGGCCTAGACAAATGATCCGTTTTGTAAAAGATCGTCAATTTCCTATTTACAATACTTGACCAACTAGGAGTTAATCTAATTAGGTCTTGCTTTAGTTAGAATGTTCCTTTTATCAAAATTTTTAACATAAGGTAAAGTAACTATATATTACTGACAAAACCAAAAGACATTAGGAACATCATAACAAATTAATGATTCAATTTGTGTTTCTAAAATTTAAATTTTTTGTTGAACAACAAGAGAAGAAAGTTATTGTTTAAGTTGTTTGAATGATACTTCAGATTTTAAAAATTGAAGATGAGATTGTTTTGTTCGAAGTAAAAGATTAATTTTTGCTAATTATTGAAAAGACAAATTTTTGAAAATATTTAAATTTTTAGTTTGATGTTTTTGAATAAAATGGAAGGTAATAGGTTGACCAAGAATAATAGTATGGATTCCTTGGTTAGTTACTTGGAAAGGCTTAATTAAATTTAAGAAAGGGTTTTCAAGGATTACCTTCTATTTAAGGTTTCTGACAAGGACAAAAGAAGTTTGAATTGAAATTCCATATTGGCAAACCTGTACCTCAGTGAGTTTGTAGTCAATGTGCAATTGACGGTTGCTTACTGACTTTAATCCTTCTGCAGTTTTCTCAAAAATTTTGTTGGGACAAGTCCTTCTTGAATACAATTTAGATCAACACCAATATCTATAAGAGCTATGATCTCCAAAGAAAATTGGTTAGCAATTTTTAATTGGATTTTAACAAGCCATTTTTGAGTAGTGATTTCTATTAAAAGAAACAAAAATTTATTACTTTCCAAATTTTCAACATTTGCTTAAGGTGCATTGGAGGACTTCGGTTGGTACAAATTTTTGGTATTTTGTGGGTTAACTAGGTCCAATAGGGTCACTAGCATTTGATGGTCTTTACACTGTGGGGTTTTGAGTTCATGGATTTCATGTTTGATTTAGTTTATTTCTTGTTTAAAGTCTGTTAAAGTAATAGGCTTGGTTTTGGGCTAGTCAAATTATTTTAGGACATTCTTAAGATCATAAGGAGCCTAGATACATTGTAGCAAGGCATTTAGGTTTGAAGATGAAGATGGGCATTCAAGAAGCCTTTATACAAACTAGGCCATTGCATGGTCATTACTCAACGAGTCAAGTATTACTAAAATTTGTTCTTAATTGCACATTAGGACACATCCTCTTTTTCTTCAAATCCAGTTTTTGTTTCAAAAGATGAAGTTCTAAGTTCATCCATTTGCAGTCTAGCTTCATTATTAAAAGATAGTTCTGGGGTGCTGTCTTCTGAAGTTTCAATCAATAAGGCTTGGAGTTGGGCTTAGATATTTTCTATTAGATCAAGTGTTTGGAGTTTTGTGTTTGTTTGTAGTAATGGGCTAAATGACCTAGTTTGCCACATCTGTGATAGTTGTACTTGGTCATTTGGGCCTTTATTGGTTCAAATTTTTTGGGTTTATTTTTTGACTTGGGCTCAGAAGTTTGGTTGAATTATTTAGGTTTGGATTTTTTATATATGGGTTTTTGGATTTGGTAATGGGTGCTTTCTCTTATCTTTTTACTTTTGGTAGAGGTTATCATCAAATTGGGCATAAAAAGATCCAAGTTCCTTCCAAGTCTACTTTTGCTCCCTTTTGACTTGTCTTTGAAGTTTGATAAGGTAAGGTATTTGACCATTATTCTGAGTTTGCAGTTTGGATCTTACCTTATCACCAAGTAGCTTAGGTAAGCCAATCAAAAATTTTTCTTTCTAGAAGACTTGGTTTGCATCTTCCCACTACATGACATGAGTTAGAATTGTATCTTTGTACCAACAGAAATTATGCAAATATTTGCATTTGAGATTGGATAAGAGCTCTATAGTCTTATCCCTTAGGTAAGAAGGATCAACTATAAAATATTTGGTGATGGCAAAGATGAGACTTGCCACCACAATAGGAATAGTCCTGCCATTTTCATCAAGAAGAGGTTCACCATGAATATCTTTCTTGATGGCATGGAAAATTGTAGTGTGGTCAGTGGTAGTGAGAATATGATCCCACTAGCTTGCAAGTTGGCCAGATTATCCTGTAACGAGGATTTCAGCAATGGTTTGGTCATATGTGTGGTTATAGGTCCAATAAGCATTAGACACCATGGTCATTTGTTGAAAGAGATTCAAAATCTAATATTTTGAATACCCATTAATGTTTCATTCATAAATTGAATTGGAACTATATTTTGCTTGAAGAAAAGTTGGCTTTTCTTTAGAGGCAAGGTATGGTGCAATTGGCCTAAGGTAATACATCCTTGTGTATGGCCCCAAAGGTTCAATTTTTATATGTTGAATTTTAAGAGATTTCATATCCGATATCAATATTTAAGATGACATTTTATTAGATCAAGATCCTTAAAGGGTTGTATGGCTTTATTTGAGGAGGCATCAATCTTAGTTTCCTATAAAGCCTGGAGTATGAGCATCAAAGCTTGGTGAAATTCATCAAAAGCATTATTTGAAATTGGAAAAAGTTTAAAAATAGGTTTTTAAAACTCTGTAACATTAGTTTCTAATTTTGAAATTTCTTTTTGGACAAAGAAGTTTGAAACAGTAGCATCCATACTAGAGAGTTAGTTGCCAATTGTCTGTAAAATTTTGTTTAATTAATTTTTGAATATCTTTTGAATAAAAATCTTCATGTTCTCATTGTACCTTAAATGGTGATGCAAGAACATAAGTCCCTTTATGCTTGAATTGAATTTCACATGATGAAGGATGAATAGACTCAACTTTTGAGCCATTCATTAAGTCCCATTGTTGTGATGCACTTTGAACTTGGATTTGATCTTCCTCTATAAAGGAAGTCCAAGGATATTCATATCCCCATTAAAAGCAGTACTTATCAAGCTAGTCAAAAAACAAAACATGTTTTCTTTCTCTGGTCATCAAATCAAATAGTCTTGTTGGACTTCCAACGTTTTTCATTTTAAAAATGTTTTAAAAACCATTCACATTTTTCTTCATTCTAATCACCATAAAAATTTTTTCTTAAAACTTCTTTTTGAATTTCAAAAGGATTTTCCAAATCTTTTTCCAAAACATTGAGCTTATAGTGTACCTCAAACTTTATTGGAAATTAAACTTAGGATGTTAATGCTCCAAGGAATCTAGGAGATCCTATTTGAGAAGACATGCAAGTGACTTATGGTATTTGTCTACATAAATCTATACCTGTAAGGTTAGATTGTAGACTCCCTATTCTAGTATGACTACTGAAGTGTCTCGCAGACTAACTTCTTTGCAGATAATTGGCAATTTTTGAATTAAGATCTTCATCCTTACTGGATTTAGATTTGGTGCTTGTTGAGTGTCTGGCAAAAGATATACTAACACTTCCATTACAATGTTATGTTATCCTATTAACATCTGTTGCCACAGAGGGTTTTGGTGTGATAGCATTTTCAAGTTTCTAAGTTTCAAGCAAACTCACCTTATGCCATTTGATGTACCTGGGTGTTTGAAGGTTGGCTCTTTGCATGTCAATTTGCCATAAAACTATTTCTCCTTTAACACCTTCTTGGTGAATGGCTTTTGCATTAAATGATGATTTCATAGCCTTATATTGGATTTGATACATTAGGCTAATTTGAATCGATCCTTCGATGAATCTCTTACTATGGACTTTGATTTACAGAGTAAGAACATCAAGTATATTCCTATTATGAAAAGAAACTGTGAAATCTAAATAACAATTAAAGTAAATTGGACCAAAATATAGGCTTAATTCTATGATGCCTAAGAGAGAATTATCAAAGTTTAAAAGACAACAATCTCTAAGAGTAACTAGAATAGAAGTATTTAACCCTTCATAGGATAGAGGTAACTATGGTGTTTTTTAAGATGTTAGATAGAGGTAAAGGACAAAAGTCTTACTGTTTCAATAGGGTTGGATAGATGATAGTCATGTTCCTCTATTTCAATGATGTAGTTAGTTTTACAGAGAAGATTAAATTAACTAGTTCAGTAGATTTGTTTTTCAATTGGTTTTAGAATTTTCCATGTGTCAATAAATTTATCAAAGTTTTCAATCAGGAGTTCTTCCTGATTGATGACACCTAAGGAAGAAGCCTCAGAGTCATAACTTGATGTAGAAGGTTGAAAAAGAATAAGCATACTTACTAGAACAGAGATAGACCTATAATTAGAGCTAGTGACGGTTTAGTGATATCCCTACCTACATCCTAGGGCTTACCAACGGTCTTATTACCTTTCCTAGGACTTATTGCCTGGAACACCCTCATTTGGTTCCTTTCCACTCATGCTAAACCTTCTGGTTCTCACACTTGGTTTCTCTCCTTCTAATAGTTATGTATACCCTCCTTCTCTCCTTAACAACAAAACCTTTGGCTTTGATACCATTTTCACCACAAGATCAACAAAAGGATAAGAGTGTAAGAGTGAAAAATTTTGATAAAATCTTATAGTTGTGGCCTTATTAAACCAGAGGGCATTCTAAAGCAAGATTCATAAGAACAGTTACTGGTTTTCAGCCTATATATACTATAGTTTGAAAAATTGTTCAAATGCAAATATAGAATGTAAAATAAAGTTTGAATTTAAATTTATTAAAACATGTAAGAAACTTACAAGGAAGACTTTTATAGAACACTTGACTCCTATAAAGGAAGTCTATAGAGAAGTACAAGGCTTGCTTTGTTACAAATGGTTGAGTCCCTTTAATAAGCAAGGAGAGCCACTTGGATGCTTGGTAAGGTGGAAAGTTGGCAAAGTCAGGACAAAATATCTTTTGGTGGGGAATCTACTCTTACTTGCATACTATTGCAATACCATATGGTAAAAGCAAAAGTACTTTAGGAAAAAGTAAAGATAGATTCTCCTGTCCAACATTTAACATCTACTTTTTCTTTTTATATTTTATTATTATGAAAAATTTTATATTCTTAAAATTTTCTCTTGATATATATTAGACCAAATTAAATGGGTTATATTTAGTTATTAAACTTAGTCACACTATGCATAATTAATTAGATTAAAAATAAAAAAAAGTCAAATCAATAAGTAAAGAAGTATAAATAAGAAAATAAATTAGATTTTGGTATAATGTCAAAGAATTTTTTGAATTTGAGTTTCACTTGAAAATTTAATATAATTTATATATTTTAACAATATAAAAAATTTTATATTTTAACTTAATTTACTAAATCAAAATTAAATAGATAAAATATAAATATTATATCTCATTAGTATTAAATTCAAGATTGTAGAAAAAAAATTAGAAATCAAATTTTAATTCAATATTAAATAATATTTTAAAATTTTTATTATTTTTTTAAATCAGACTAATAGTTATAAAATTTTATAAACATTACAAACCATTCAACGTTTTTATATTTTAACATATGTTAAGTCCAATAAACACATGAGATAATAGAATTAAATTAAATGAAATAAACTCAAGTATTATAACTCTATATCACTTAATTAATTTAAATGAAAATATGGTAAGAGTCAAACTACTAAATTATGTGTATAAATAATAAGATAAACTACATTTTGATTTTAAGTAAAATAATAATTTGAAATATTAAATCCACTAAAAATTTCAGTTAGTGACAATATGAGAGGTCTTTAAATTTAGACAATATGAGAATTTTATATTTTTAATAGAATGAACACTTTTCTTTGTTGTTTTCTTATGTCATATTAAATTTTACTCTCTTTTACCTTTGACTCCCTTTTAAGATAGGAAGACATTCAAAATAGATATGAAAAATTTTCTTGAATTAATTAGTGTAAATCAAACAATTATTGTCTTTTTCTTTTTATAAGAAAAAGAATGCAAAGGAAAAAAAAAATTAAGTACAAGACAATTAATCTTTCTTAGGGATGACCAAATCGAATCTAGTACTTGAAACCACACTCCTAAGCTTGGAAGAGGAAGTCGTCAAAACTTCAACTCCAATTCAAATGTAAGGACTTGGGAAGATTTATAAAACATTCATTTGTTTACTTAGACAACTTGGGTTTTCTCTCAATCTTCTTGAAAAATTATTAAAGCATGACATTAGGAAAAAAAAAAAAAAAAAAGAAAAGGAAGGAGAAAATGCTACTTAATTATTTTCCTCAACTCTATGAAAAATAAAATGGTCAAGTAAAAATAAATAATTGCTTTTTTATAACATTAGCAAATGATCCATGAAAATAATTCTATACAAGAAGAATGATAAGATGCACCCATAATCATTACTCAAGGTTTCGTCTTGCGAAAATTTCCTAAACTTTAAGGCTCCAGTCCAATACTTGAACCACTGGCAACTCGTGTTGGATAAAAAGACAATGGGGTGATAAAACCGAGAGTTGGACAAATTGAAAATTGTAGAACTGCTCTAAGTCGTCTAACAAATGCTATTATCCTTAATATAAAATTTATTTTCATTAATTTGTAATAAGTATTATTCAAATTTTTTATAAAATAAAATAAAATATATTCAATTACAAATGATTTTACTCAAATAAAATCTCATTTAAAATTTATAATTTCTTAAATTTACTTTTTAAATTATCTAATAGTTTTTCTATAATAAATCAGAGATAATATATCTTTTTTCATAATAATAAGAAAGACAGCAATCTTTTATGTAAAAATTGATGTCACGTATTAGAACATTTTCAATATACTTAGCCTATAGATTAGCGGTTCACCCTTCCATTTGGAAGGTCGTGAGTTAAAAACGTATGAGATACAACTCATTTTTCTTAATTTAAATCAAAAGATGTATACGATAGTTAATTATATTAACTACCACCCACCGCAAAAGTACACTTGTTCCATTGGTTACGGCGCCTCTTAAAGTCCTCTTTAACATGGATTTGAATGAGACACAACTTTGGATTGTTTTTCCCGAGAGCCAATTACATAAAAGATTGTCTGTAATATAATTATTAAAAGTAGTTAGCCTAGCTGTTTGGCAGCATTTTTAAGAAAAAGACCCCCTAGGTTTGAAACTTAGAATGAGCAACCCTTCTCTTCTTTTTTTTTTTTTCTTTTTTTTTAAGACATCAACAATCTCCTTGTCAATTTCAAAAAATTAAAAACATAATGATTATTCAATAATTTTGAAAGTCAAAACATAAATAATAGTATTTTCAAATTAAATCAATACATAGTGAATTATTCATAACCATAAATTTAACTATTATAGTAAATAAGTTTTAAACCATACATTTTAGTTAATAAATAATACAAGCATTTCATGAAAATGATTTTATAACAATGAACATCTCATTAATTTGATTAACAGATTTAAGGCCTTGTATTTATATCCTTTTCATAGATATTTTAAAGTCAAGTCTTTTAACTAATTGCAACGACCTACATTTTATATCCATGTAAAGACATTCTAAGTGCCCTAACCATAAAGAACTTTCCTAGGTCTATTTAGAGTTCAAAATTCATCATCCCTTTACAAATTATTAGTAAATATAGGATCAAAACAATTAATTATAGTACTACAATTACATTGATGGTGCACTTTGATTCATTGAAAATAAGACTTGACATAGTATTAAGTATTGAATTAAGTTTTTATCACTGATGATTAATTTGTATAGACTTGAGACACATTTCGCTTAATGTCTTATTCATCAAATCTCTTGTCAGTCCTCTGGTCAAAGGATCAATTATATTTTGGCTTGATCTCATAAAGGCAATCATAATCACTCCATTTGTGATCAAATCTCTAGCATAACTATATTTATGTCTAATGATTCTTAACTGACCATTATACTCTTGACTATAAGTTTTTGCTAGAGTAGCAACACTTCATAGTATATAAAAATAAATGCAACTCGCTTTGACTACAAAGTAATCTCATAAAGCAAGTTCTTTAATGATTTTACCTCTTTATTTGTTGAAGCTAGTACTACTACAAACTTTGTAGCCATGATGAAATTCATTATGCAATTTTGTTTCTTGGAATCCCAAGAAATATAATCCCCGCCAAGCATCAAGATCTACTCATTAGTGAAAGCATGATCTTCTACATTAGTAATCTAACTAACATCTGTATCCTTCTAAAATAAAAGGGTAAAATGTATAGTTTATGCCATAATTATTTATTTTCTTTAGGTATTTTAAAATTCTATTTACTCCATGTTAATGCATATTACTTAGATTACTCATGTACTGACTCATTTAGCCAATTACATAGCTTATATTTGGTCTTGTATATATCATTAAGGACATGAGATATCCTATTACTCAAGTATATTCTAGTTGTGATAATATTCTTTAAACATTCTTAGTAATCTTAATGTTACAGTTAAATGGGATAGATATTATAATGTAATTTGAATGATCGTACTTATTGAGAACTTTCTCAATGTAATGCAATTAAGTAAGCATTATTCTTTTTTGATAATACAAGATTATGATTCCAAGGATTACATTTGCCTCAGCTATGTTTTTCACAACAAAATTAGTTAATATAAACATTTTGTTAACTTTTACTTGTTCAAAGTTAGTTCAATAGATAAACATGTCATCAAGCACAATACCTTTTCCTTCATTGAATTTATTGTAAACAAATTTGTCTAATTTATTAATATTGAACCTTTTAGCAAGTACCACCTAATCAAATATGTGGTGCCATGTCTTGGGGGATTATTTAAGTCCATACAAGTAATTAACAAATTTCCACACATTTTTCTCTTAACCAAGTATAATAAATCCTTTAAGTTGACCTATATACACTTGTTCATCTAATACATCATTTAGAAATGCTATTTTAGTTTCCACCTAATGAATTATTAGGTTATGAATCAAAGAAAGTGCAATGTGTACCTTAATTATGGCACTTTTAGCCACTAATGACTATGTAATGAAATAATCAATACCTTGCTTTTCTGACATTTTGCTATTATCCTAACTTTAAACTTGTAAACAAATCCATTTACATTCAATTGGTTTTGAGCTAAGGGAAGTCTATTGATTTCTAGGTTTAATTACCCATAATTAAGTCAATTTCATCATTCATAGCTTTCTTCTAAAAACATAGCATCTCACAATTAATTGTTTCATCAAATGTCTTAAGATTATCTTTAGTAACCAATATGGAATTTATTTTCACGTTAATTCCTTTGTCCCTTCAACTAGGAACACAAAGAAATCTTAACGAAAAGTCTTTACTTCCCTTACCCTTTTGCTCCTCATTTTTTTAATTTTTATTTGCTAAAACATCATTTTCAATGTCAATAACTTGTTTTTGTTTTGGAATATTAGAAACTAAGATGAATTTACTTCCATCAAAAATAGCATTTATTTATCAATTTAATGATTATTTTAATAGATATTAAGATGTTAAGCTCTATGATGATTAATTGATAGGTCTTATTGTTGTGAGCATATCATAAAAAGATGGACTTAACTCCCTTTTTAGCCAACTTTTTCAATTTTGATTAAGGAAACTTAACAATTGCTCTACAAAACCAAATTCTTAAATAACAAGGTTAGGGTTTCTTTTATTCAAGAACTTATATGGGGTTGTATTGTTACTTTTGATTGGATTTAGATTTAAAATATGGCATGTTCTAAGTTATGCCTCACCCTAAAATCCCAAACTTAAGCTAAAATTTGATTACATGGCATTAATCCATTCTATTGACATGTGATTTTTGTATTTACAACACCATTTTGTTGTAGAGTGTAAGGGATAGTAGTTTCATGAATAATTCTCATATACTCATAACATTAGTATAATAATATTCTACTCCCTTGTTAGATAGCAAGTATTTAATGACAAATTTCATTTTGCAATTTAATTTTAGTTTTATACAAACTAAATCTCTCATGAGGTTTGTCTTTAGTATGCAACAATTAAACATACTAGCAATTTGATTCTTTATCAATGAATATCACAAGTATGCCTTTCCTTGTAGTATTAGTGTGTTGTGCGAATCATACACATCACTATAAATTAATTTTAACATGTTTGAGGATCTTCAACTACTTGGAAATAGAATTCTAATTATTTTTGTTAGCATACAAGTTGTGCATTTGTTTTTAGATTTATCAAAGTATGGCAACAAGTTCAATTGAACCATATTATGCAATCTTTTAAAGTTTATATGTCTTAGCATATTATGCCATAAAAAAGAATGCCTTAGCAATATAAGCATAAGCATTAACATTATTATTAGCAACAACATCAAGTTTGAACATGCCATTACAAAAATAACCATTTCCCATAAACACACTTCTTTTGGAAGAATAAAGTTGTCAGTCTTAAATACAAGTTTGAATTTAAGTTTTTTTAAAAGATTACCTAAAATCATATTTTTCTTACCTTCTAAAACATAAAATATATTAGTAAAATTGATGACTCTTTTAAAGTGAACTGCATTTCTACCTCCCTGATTCCTGTGACAAAAATTATAGTGGAATTTCATATGCTCATAATAGTACCACCAATTACTAGTTTCATAGCTTTGAAGTTACTTTTGTTCTCACAAACATGTTAGGCAACATTAGAATTAATCTATTAAGTAATGTCATCCTTAAATGAATTGATCATTGTGATCATAGGAATCAATTTTTCATTTGTTGCTTTAAAGGGGAACTATTTTTTTTCCCATTTCTTTTACTTGTTAAGATGACACTCATATTTGTTGTGTTCTTTTTTGTTGTCCTTTTCTTTTTTACTTGCCTCTTGATTTTCTTTTGTTCTCATTAGATTGATTCTTTCTCTTGTTATTGAACTTGCTTGATTGTCTTTTTCTCTATCATATACAGCTTTAAAACATGAGAGTCATGCTTATTATTTCCATCTTATATTCAAAACTTTTTAATTACATGAAGATGGTTAACAAGAATTTTAAGGGATATATTCTTTTTCTTATATTTTAGATTGCTTTTGAAAATATTTTGAAAAAAAAAGGGGCAATTTATCAATGCTGAAATTTACAATTTCATCCATAGACATTTTGTATTATGAAAGATGATTTAGAACCATTTAAATTTCAACAAATTATTCTACTACTAGCCTACCATTAGTTGTCTTAAAATTGTTAAATTTTGATACCAAAAATTTCTACTAGTTATATCCTCTTGTATATACTTTATCTCCAATTTTTCCTATAGACTAGTGACCAAAGCCATCATTGAGGACAACAAGTGGCTACTACTAGTAGCTATCACCTCCTCTTTCAAATCATCCTAGTACATGTAAAACATTTAAAAAAAAAAGAAAATTAATAAAACATAAAAAAAGTAAAAATTTCAAAAAATTCACCCAAAAAAAATGATTGACTTAATCAAACCCTATTAATTTAAACCAATTAACTCCATTTCATGTCTTTGTATTCAAACTTGTAACCCATGAACTTGAGTTGGAATTGATACTTAAAGCCTTCTCAAACATGGAAACATGACTCAAACTAAACACATACACCACAAAAATCAAACATGAAATTTCTCACCAAGCACCACATTACCAATACCATTCTTAGTATAGCTCAAGGCTATATATGAATCAACAAAAATCTCTAGTAACAATGAGATGTATTTTCAAATCCTTATCCAAGCCAAGAAGAGCTTACTCTTTGAAATCTTTTCTTTCAATTTTTGGGTCTAGACATTAAAACTCCAAAAAAGAGTGAAATAAAAAATTTCTTTTAGTAAACTAAAAGTAACAAAATAGTAAAAGCTAAGATTTTTTTTAAAACAAAAAAGATAAAGATTAATGCCTCCTCTATTCGTTAGAGTAGATTCAAATCCTAGGTCATTCTATTCTTCTCGCTTTTCCTTTAAAGACTAGAAGAAGAAAGATAATAATTTAAGAAAAAAAAAACTACTTTCAAAAAAGTGAAACCCACTCCTTCCCTTGTTCATTATTTCAAAAATAATAAAGAAAAATAAAATTAAAAAAATAATAAAAATCAATAAAAAATTGGAATAAATAGGACTTCATGTCCTTCTTTGCTTTTAAAGCCTTATCCAACATTAGATCTTGCCTTTAAGGCTTCAAATTAGACCATAAGCTCCTAAATCCAACACAAAAATGCCCTTGTCCCCCTTAGAACCTTAGAGAAAAATGAGGTAGGGCTAAGATTTTCTTTGGATGTTCTTAGGGTTAGATTGTCTTGATGTTTTCTTATGTGAAATGAATAGGGGTTAATATATAATTTTATTTTTAATTTTGCATGATATGTTAAATCTAACCTGACATTTCAAAAGTAACAATTCAATAAACTAAAAATTTTTTTATAACAAATCTAGCTAACAATTAAACCAATTTAGCAAAAATCATTTATGTTGCTAATTTGGCATACTAATAAGAAAGGGAAGCTAAGGTGCATTAAAGACAGCAAAAACAAAGTGCCACATCTCAATTGGTCTAAGCCCAAACCCAAATTTTGCCTAAAATCCAAATGGTAATAACACATTAACCTATTATATATAATAATTTGATGCAAAAAAATTAAGAAAACATTAAAACATGTACTTCTATAAAGGAAATTTAATTAAACATAAAAGATAAACTTAATTAAGTAAATACAAAATTATAACTATAATATATATAAACAAAGTACATGATCCTAGTCAATTTCTTTCTATAGGAAAATATTTTGTGAAATAAGAATAAAGAGTCATTCATAGCAATAAAAGAGAGAAATGTTTGTGAGAGAAAATTCTTAACTCAGATAGTGAGTGATTGAAAGAAAAAAAAAAAAGTGAGAGAGATAATTGCTTTAAGGACCATATGGTCTATGAGAGTCGAAAGAGAGCAAAAAGCAATAGGAGTTTCAACTCCTATTACATAGGAGTCTCGACTTTCACAAAGTGTAACTATGCCCCTAGCCCAAAGAATCTTAGTAACATAACTCACATCCTACTAATTTAGAGAGCATGGTAGTTCTCTAAATCAATAATCGAGTTGTTCCAACCATACATAAAATGTTTGGTGATGACTCTACTATCTTAAGATTGATTTAAGATGGTGAAGTTTTAAATTAATTAAAGCATTGCATAGGCCAAGCAAGTGGTAAGGATGAATCAAGTAGAGTACCTTACAATCATGGTTCACCTCAATCATTGTTAATCCACCATGGCAACATTGTAACAATTATCGGCGGCTTAACACACATTATTTAATAACAAGGCCCCACACCAAGCATTCACTTTAACATTGGGTCACACTTTCATCTCACCTTGGAGGTGGGTTGCAACAATATCAATTGCCTCTAGAACAATGTTTGCGAGGAAAAGAAATTAGTGACCAAGTAGAAGAGATGATATCTAAACCATTAGATGCAAATATAAAAACCAACTAATTATGATGATCAACTGCAACTAATGGTCTAAATCCTGCCTCATCTACCTTACCCCCTATCATTTTTGTTTCCTCACCTTTCCATTCATAAGGGAAAGAAGAAAATTCTTTAAAAACAATATTGCAAGAGGCTTGATGGGTTCGACATCACTTTAGGTAATCTTTGATATGAAGGAGGCTCAACCATGGGTTGCTGTAGATGTTGGAGATAATCCTACTGTCAAGTCATGCCATGCTCAACAATGATGAAAAGAAGTAAATCAATAACTTTAATGTCAAGAAATGGCTTGATGAGCTCAAAGATGTTGTTTATGATGCTAAGGATCTTCTTGATAAGATCTCTATTATAGCTTTTGAAGTGTGAGTTGAAAGTTAGTTCTTCAGCTTGTAGCATTATTGTTTATTGATGGGAGAAGGTTACTGCCTTGTTACAAAATATAGTAGAAGAAAAAAGGGAAGAAGATGAAGATTGGCATATTACAGCAAAAAGCACTAAAATTTTAAAATTGTAATTTGTCTGCAACTTTCATTGTAAATCAAATTCTCTTATAAAGGGTTAATGTACAAAATTCAAGTACACTAACGATGTCCAAAATACATGCCTGCCATACTTATTAAGCTTCCATATTATGTTAACTTCACTTAGTGCTCTAAGCTGTCATTTAGCACCCTTACCAATGAGTTTGACTAGATTGATAGCCACTAACATCAATTTAACTCATTACAACATAATTGCTCATTGGTTACATACACTAGACTAAACCAAAAAACTAGTTACAAATTAACCAAGAGCACTAAATAAACAAAACAGAACTTTTGTTACTTAATGCTAAAGTCGTGATCTTATTGCAACTCAACTTCCAATTTCCTTTTTCTTTAATGTTGGGAACTTGAGCAATGAAGAAGCTAATCCTCACAACACTCCTCCTTAGCTTCTTTATTGTTTAGTCTCATGTTATCCCTTAGACTTCCAAATTTAAGCCTTGGCAAGGCCTTTGTCGTGATGTTACTAACTACAAATCTAAATTTTAGTGCACCACAATAACTTAATTATCCTATTAAGCTTTTTTAATGAAATGTTATTTGATCATGATGTGTTTTGCTCCTCTATGGAATATAAGGTTCTTCCAAATGACTATAACAGATTTATTATCAACCCTAATTTTAGTAGCTAGATCTTCCATGCACTTCAAATCAACCAACTTTTTTCCTAGCCATATTGCCTAATTTACAAATTCTGCAACTGCCATATATTCTACCTCAATAGTAAATTGTGCCATTGTTGCTTGCTTTTTTAAGCCCCATGTTATTAAGGCTTGAATCAAGAGAGAAAAGGTGATTTAAGGTGATTTTCAGTCTTCATAAAAGCTACTCCAATCATTGACTAATTGGCCTTTCAATATCAATTTCCCATTTTTTGAGAACTTTAACCTAAAATAAATTATGCCTTTTACATACCTAAGCACCCTTTTAGCAACCTGAAAATGCAATTTACTAGGAATTTTGCCTAAATCTAAAAAGTAGACTGGTTGCAAATATGGTATTAGGCATTTTTGCTATTATAACAGACAACCAATTACACTTCTATATAGGCTCCCATTTGCTCTCCCAGCTCCATCTTCTTCATTAAATTTCTCAATTAACATGATTTGTGTGAAGATCAGTTTACAATTTTGCATTTTGAACTTTCTTAAAGCCTGATTGGCATACTTAATTTGATTAATGAAAATAACTTTATGAGTTTAAGTAAACTACATTCCAAGAAAGTAACACATTAATCCCAACTCTGTCATTTCAAGGACCCTCTTAATATTAGCTTTAAACTTATTAATCAAGTTACTACAACTTTGAATTATCAATAGGTCAACCACATAGACTACAATAATTAATAGATTAGTAAGAGCAATCTTTGTATGTAAAGTAGCTTCATTATTGCTTCTTACAAACCCTTATTGCCCTAAATGCTCATCAAGCCTATTATACTAGGACCCAAGAGCCTATTTAGACCCTATGGAACTCTTTGGAGCATATACACTTCCTCCTTATGTCCTTCTTTCACAAAGTCCTATAGCTACTTAATGTAGATTTCCTTTTCTTCAGAGGTTATTTAGGAAATTTGATTTCACACCAAGTTGAAATGTTATCCATCCCTTTTAAGCTATAAGTGCCAAGAGTAGTTTGATTATGTATAGCCTATAAACTAGTTCAAAGGTTTTAAAGTAATCCACTCCAAGCTCTTATGAGTAGCCTTTAATAACTAATCTAGCTTTGTGTTTGTTAAGTGTGCCATCAACATTTATTTTAGCTCTAAAAACCTATTGACACCAATTACTTATCTATGACTAGGGTTTTAAACCAAATTTAGGTGTTGTTCATTTCAAGCATTTCAATTTTAGCCTTTATAATATTTATCCAAACAGTAGATTTAGAGACTTTTGCAAAACTAATAGGCTCCAGTGAAGCTACATTGCTCCTTTCATATACCTTAGCAAGTGATTTGCTTCCTCTTGTTGGCTCATCTTCAAACTCAGCCACTTCTTCATTTTTATGAATATCAAGTTACAAAGGAGATTGGTTAATGTTGAAATCCTTTGATTGAGTTTTATCTTAATCCTAGTTGGCATTTTCATCAAATTTCACACTTTTACCTAGACTCTAATCCCACTATTTAGAGGATAAGGTTTCTACCTTGTTATAGATAATAGCAAGAGAAGAGAGAATAGAAGATGGAGATTGGCATATTAAGGCAAAAAGCACTAAAAATTTTATGGTTGTAATTTTTTTGTAGCTACTTTGTAAATAAAATTCCCCAATAGGGGGTTATTAAATTGAAATTGAAATTTTATTTTGAAATTGAAGCTACATGATTAAATTAATTACCTTAGCAAAAAGATTGCAAGAAATCAAATGGATGTTTATCAAATTAACACATTGTCATATGGATATATTGGAATTTTGATATAGATTGGTAGCTTACTAAATATGATCTATATGTGAATATATACTTTTAAAGTTGAAAGATAACTAATGAAATATTTATGTAATGACACTTAATTTTAGAAATATCTTATTATTTGATTTAAGTTTTTATTTTTCACTAGACTCTCACAATTTATAATATTAAATATTAACTTGCTAGTTAGTTTTTAGTTTTTTTTTTAATATTTTAATAGATTTAAAATTTCAACATATATCTTATTTACTTAATTATATTTTAAGATGTATTATAATTTATTAAATTAATATTAATCATTTTTCACATATTCCCAAAATACCCATAGTATAGATATTTAAAATTTGGGAAAATAAAAAAAAATTAATTTCTAAAAAAAATCTAAAATTCCCCCCTTTTTTTTGTCTTTTAGAGTGAAAAAAATTTTCCAAATTTATTTTTATTTCTCAAAAGGAAAATAGAACTCATAATTTAAGTTTTTTTTTTTAATTTTTTTTCATTTAAATAAAATGCAAGTAAAAATACACTTTTAATAAATATGATAAATTTTATATGAGTTTAATACAAATGTCTAAATATATATTATCAAAATTAAGAGAAAACTACTGAAATTATTTTGTAACAATATTTGCTTAATTTTAAGAATATTTAAATAATGAATTAAATTTTTTATTTTGCTAGCAAATTCTCATAATTTATTTTATTTGACATCAATTTAATAATTAATTTATAATTTTCCTGAGCATTTCAATATATATTTAATTTACTCAATTATGATCTAAGTGCATTACAATTTATCTAATTTATATTAATGATTTCTATTTTTTAAAAAAAATCTATATAATAAAAATACATATAATTAAAAAAATAATTTCTAAGAAAAAGAAATAATCCTAAATTTCTCATTTTAATTTTAAGAGGAAAAAATATTATAAAATTGACCTTTTTATCTTAAAAAATTACTCATATTTTTCACCTTTTATTTTTTTTTTTAAAAAAATGCTACTTATTAGTTAATTAGAAAGAAGATCACCTACATTGAGAAATATCCAAGGAAAGTTAATTCTTATTATATATAGGAAACCTAATGAAGTTTATGTAGAACTAAGAATCTTATAAGGAGTAGATTTAAGATCAAATTTCACTGATTTTAATAAGATCCCCCATTCACTACTTTTGAGTTTGCATAAAATAGGAGTCACTTAGGTAATAATACAACATTACATGACATAATATAGAGGCAGCACATCTTCATTCACGTAAGAACATTGTGTAAGAGACCAAAGCCTTAGCCTAATGGTCAAAATATAGGCCTAAGACCCAAAGGTCCTGGGTATAAAAACTCTTGTAGCACAAAAATTTCTTGTATATTATCATTTTCTCAACAAATGTAGATCCAAAATTCAAACTATAGATCTCTTCATTTTCAAATGTTGTATAAAAAAGTGAATGGTAACTGATAGTTAATTATTAAAACTTATTTATCTAAAGAATTAATGAAGAAAGTACTACAATGGAAAACTACATATCCATATGAAAGAAAACAACAAAAAATACAAAAAAGAAAAAAATAGGAAAAAATCATATTTCTCTTACAAATAAGCATTCATTTATAAGACTAAATAAAAAATAATTAATCTATATCTTTCATAATTCTCATGGTACTTCATATGTATTACAACCTAATTTTCATTTATGAAAAATATTTAGAGGCATGTTTCTCCGAGATCTCATTTTGGGAGAATATTTTATCAAGGCTGGTGAATGGTGATTTCATAATGACCATTTGTTAGTGGTCAATGTCACTCCTATTGATAAATTTTTCAATTCATGAAAGAATTGTAACCCAAATTGGTTTTTCAATTTATATAAATAAAAATTATAATTATATGACAAAGAATATGGACTAGGGAAAGAAATCATTTGTGTTATGAAAAAGCAAAATTATTCGAGCCTAAAAAAATCTTACACATATAAAACGTAAATGTTGTGGAAAGGATCATATGTAAACACTTTTATTGCTTATTTTCTAAATAATGGATGATATTATAATTTGGTTGATATGGTAAATAAAATTTGGGGATTTGAGGCAATTGTTTTTGTTTTTGAAACCATAATTGATGCTACCATGTTTGTCTCATTGTCTAGCACTAAGAATCATGACATTGTCTCGTATTTCTAGTATAATCAGTATGGACCTCAAGTTCAACCTCGACATCCTACCAATCTGACCTGACATTATTGGCGGAAGGCAACTAGGCCCAATTATTACCCAGCAATGCAAGATATGGCCTTTTTGGCTGAAACTAGCTTAGATTGGCACCCCACCAATGGAAAATTTGATGATCTAGTTTACTTTCAAGTAGGCAATGGCCAACATGCTTTCTTGAACTGAAAAGAAAATGGGAACATATGGACAAACTGCTTTTTGCAACTATAGACAAAAGTTTACTGTGTACTTCTCTAAAAACTGGAAATCTATAAAGTATGACGGATTACATAAACATAAATCAAAAACAATAATTGTCCAGAAAGCCTTAGACAATTGTTGGATGTGCCAAATCAAATTCGATTAAGAACAATAGAAAAGCATACATACATACATACATATATATATATGAACGACGAACACACCAATGGATAATCAATCGGCCCATTTCATATTATTTTGAGACAAAACCATTTCATTCCAAAGATCCACACGTAACCACAAAAGAGACGTCGTTGAACATGAAAAGACAATGTGAAATCTTTTGTCATCCTCGGTCTACATTTCTAATTTACTTTTTCCATTTGCTTTATGCCTTTAACTTCCTTCTCTTCTGCAACTGCAACAATGACAAAATTCTTAAGAACCTCATTGTCATGAAGAGATAATCACAAGCAAATTTAAAATCCAAAATATGTTACCATTCACGATAAGTTTATGTGACAAGCATTTAAATGAGCTCAAAAAGTAATCTTACATTTAGTCCCATGGTTTCATGCTGGAGATATACCTTCAAATTCAGCTGCATCCATAAAAAATATTATTATAAGATCGAAGAACAACCAAAAGATAAGCAAGTCTCTTTCTTTACAAAAGACAAATGCTAGACATATTATACTTTAGTCTCACATATATTTTATTAGTAGCAAAATATTGTTTCAAATAAATTTCAAATTGTTACTACAACAGTCATTGCTATGATTCCCACTTTAAAGATGGAATGCACCTAGAGAAACGTGAATGTGGGACTTTCTGCCTAATCTACACCATTCTCCGTTTGCTTATGCCACTAGACAAATTATGGGTGTTTCTCATATTTTATGTTCATGCAACTTACCATTCATTTAGATGTAATACTTTGATAAAGGAGATGAGTCCAATTTTGTCTATGATTTTTTGATCATCCAAAAGAAAAATGAAAAACAAAAGGTTGGTTAATGTGAATACCTGCTGCGGGTGGTTCTTTACCACACCTCGCAACGCACTGAGGAATACATGCCTCAGAAAATGCCCCAGAACATCCAAGGATACAATTCTGTACACAACTTAAGGCTTGCACTTCAGTTGCAGACTGCACGAGCATGACTGCAAAAGCCAATGCCAAAAGTCTCCCCATTACAATATTGCTAGCCATGTGTACCTCATGCTTGCTATAGTTTCTTCTCACTCTATAATTTTTTTTACACCTTTTCATTTGCTATATATATGTTTAAGAAATCGTTGGCTAAATACTCTTAAAGGGCATTAAATGTTTCTAGTTTAATTAATATGTCATTTAATGAGACAAAAAACAATTAAGAAGTTTACTTATATTTATTTTGAAAAACTGATTATTAAAAATTATGAAGTAATTAAATATAAAAATAAAAATTAAGATAAAAAATAATTAATTTCATATTTTTTAACCTATAAAAGATCAAAATCTAATTTAGTAAGATGGAGTAAAAGTTCATAACATAGGAACACAAAAAATTAGGGGGGGAAGGACTATCAAAAAATATATGTATTCTTAATGTTTGATCAAGATATATATATATAATACCATTAAAGCATATATATATAATTTTATTGAACATTTTAACATAAATTAAACACTTTGTAGGGGCTATCTATCTAATTTTTGGACTTCCTAAAGTTTACTTCTATGTTCTTTCTCCCTCAACTCTCTTCACTTTATTATTCTTCATTTTTGTTAATGGTCGAGGAAAAGGAATACATAATCCCAGGATCTGTTGAATGATATACACTTTATATAAGCATCATATCCTCGTTCTCTAGATATGAGATTTTTGGTCTCTTGACATTTTATATCTTATATGGTATCTTGTCAACAGATTTGGACAAAAGCCTATTAAAAAGCTAAGTAATGTTCATCAAGATTCAAACCATATCTAATAGGGTTATATTTCCCCTTTTAGAAACATGATTATGTTGTGGTATTTGAGTAAATGTCCATTGAGAGAAAAAGTCATTCTCTTTCAAGTAACCGCCAAATTCTTAGCTTAAGTATTCACCTCCTCAATCTAATAATAGGATTTTAATACTTCTACAAGTTTATTTCTCTCCTTCAATTCTTAATTCCTTGAATTTTTTAAAATATTCAAATTTATATTTCATTAAATACACATAGCCATATCTCGATTGATTATTTCTCAATGTAATGAATTAAGACGAACCACCTCTTGCATGTGTTGCCTAGGGCCACATACATCTATATGTATGAATCCTAATAATTGATTAACATGTTCTCTTTTTCTTTTCAAGAAGTCTCAATTATCTTATCCAATAAACAAGATTCACATACAAGTATAGTATAGCTAATAGAGATTGCTTACTCTCCCTAGTAATGAAGGAAAAGAGTGGGGCTTTTTTCATAGTGATAGTGGTTCTCATGAGACCTATGTCAACCGTTAGAGACATGGCTGGCTACATACAAGCATAGCCAAATTAAGATGAGATGGGATGGAAAAGCAAAGACTGTAGCGTAACTACCATAGAAAATAGGAGAAAACCCACCCCTTTAGCTAACATAGAAAGAAAGGATTGATTCAAAGTGCCTAGGTACCAAGAGTCAATGAAGCGAAGGGATTGGGGCTTAGTAGAGATAAGACCTTAAACTAGAAAGATCTGACTTACAAATTAAGATGTGCTAATGGCAGTGATATGCCAAACCCAATTATCCTACTCCTATTGATATCTCAAGATGGACATACTAAGATTAGATGGGATCCTTAGGACATGCATTATAGATTCTATATAATAGAAATATCCTCTTGATTTGTCTCCCTTAACAACTTCATTTGGATCTCTATAGTTACAAGTAGATATTTGATCTTAATCCTAAATTTTTTAATTATATAACTTTTACATAATTATGAGAGAAACATCAAGTTACATTTAAGAAGAGTTTAAATAAGAAGAGAATTTATATCTAGAAAATAAGAGAAAGGCATAGAAAGCAATCTTTATACTACAAATATTACATTCATTCATATTAACAAAAACAATCACATAGGTCTATAAGCTTATAATCCCCTATTATGTTATTATATTCACATTATACGCACAAAAGTAAATACATGTTTAATTTTTATTATTGATATGAAAATTTAGTGTTTAATTTAATTTATGCATCCAAATAAGAGTCCCAGTGAAATTAAAAAATAGTTTTATAATACAACAAGTAATCTAATCAAATATAAATCCTCAATCCTAATCCAATTAAGATGTTTTAATTTTAGTCAAACGCTATTTATAATGTAGAACATAATTTTTAAAATTATATTTGAATTAAATTTCTCCTGAATAATTTATGTGTTCTACTTTTGAATAATTAAGAATCTTAAAATTCGAATCAAACTGATCTTATTGCTTTGCTAATTCAACATCACTCTTACACACAGAAATGTTTCCTAATGCAACGGAAGCATGTTTACAACATTCATTAGCCATGATTGGGGTAACCACCAACTTCTAGACATAAGCTGCTGTCAAAAGCAATAGCCACCACACGGTGGCAAAGCCATGCCTTGCTGCTACTGTGGGTATAATTACCCATTAATGCATGCCACGCAAGGCTTGGACTTGCGACCCAATATGGCTTTCTTTAAAGCCATCAATGCTGCCATGGTTAATTACCCAACAATCCACAGTAACACCCAAATTATTTTTAGCCCCAATTTTTTTTTTCTTTCTATTTACTTCTATGGATTTCTTAAAACCATGACACATGAAAGAAAGAACTTTTCTCTTTTTCATGGTGAGACACAATGTCGATTCTTTTTTTTTTTTATTTTCCATGTGTTTAACCAAAAACCAAATCAAGGAATTAATTGTAAACTTGTAATAACACTAAATAAACATATAAATCAATTGACTTTTTAATCAATAACAACTAAACATAAAATTAAATTATATTTAACAAGCAAATCAAATTTTGATACTACGATTGGAAATTAAACGAAGGTTTAACAAAAAAATACATAAAGATATAGATATTTTAAAATTTTGAATTCCCAAAATACATCAGGTGGTTGTTAAATTTAAATACAAACTATACTAAAAGATGAGATAGTTACCAATGAATCAAGTCTTCCATTCTCTTTCAAGTCAAATTGATAACTTGTTGCAAGCCATTACTATCCAAAAGTTCAACCTTTAATAGTATGCCCACAAGAAACTATAGAGATAATTCTTAAAAACATAAACTCTTTTAAGGGAAGAGAGAGAAAAAAAGGCAAACCAAAATAGAGTGCTAGCTTATAAGTGTCACGGGCGTATGGATTTTATCGCGTCCTACCCATGCAGCCTTGAGAATACGTCCCAAGTAGCCTTCTCACACTCAACTCACAAGAACCTTTTTAGACATTAACTTTAGAAATATATTTCACTACCATAACAAGTGGTCAAGCATTAGGCACCAGCTCGATTTGATGATCCACTTCTCTACGAGGTGGAAGCTTCTTAGGCAACTCAGGAGGCATCACGTTCTTGAATGAATCAAGGACTTGGCTCACTTCTGTTGGGACTTCTCTCCTTTGCTTGTGCTATCCTCTGTTTTCAAGGTTGCTAGGATGGTCACCTTACCCTTCTTCGTTCCCTTGTTGAGTTGCATTGCTGAAATCATCTTCCGATCACAGTTTGACTTATGATGAATTGCAATTACGCACTGGCACCGTTTGTCCAGCACATGAAGACACTCGGTAAAGGGCAATATTACCGCATGGATCCTGTCCAGAAATTTCAACCCAATGACAAAGTCATAATCATAAAGAGGAATTACCTCAAGGGTCTCCTGACTTCTCCATTGCCCAATTTCCAGCTCTACGTTCCTCACAATCCCGACGGCAGGGACTTCCTGGGAGTTGACAGTTTTAAGCCACCCAACTCCTTTTCTCAACCCAAAGGTTAAGTTTCTTGGCAGCTTCTTCTGATATGAAGAGATCATATGCCCCAGTATCCACGAGCGCACTCATCGTGGTTTCTCCGATCTTCACATCTACAAACATAAGTCCCTTTGGCTCCTTCGGCTTCTTGGACTTGATTGAACTAAGGATCCGCAACGAACCTAATCGTGCCTCCTCTTTTGGCTTATCTTCTTTGCAAAGGGCAGCCAGCTTGGCCTTATTTGGGTAATCTCGCGCCATATGTGACCATCGCAAAAATAACACTTGTAAGTATATACCTTCTTGTGACCTCCACTACTGGATTCTGCATGAGCCTTTGAAGGACCAGCTTGCGGTCTACCTCCATTCGGGCGATTGAATTTGCGCCGGTCTCCCCCACCATTGGCCTTATCCTTTGGACGAGAGTCTGACTGGGAGGTGGAAGGTGTCTTGTATTCTATGAGAGATTCAGCCACCGTGATGGCCGTTGTAAGGTTTCCCACTTAGAACCGCTTCAGTTCCTATTTGGTCCACAACTTGAGACCATTAATGAACTGGTGGAATGCTTCTGTCTCATTCATTGAAGGGATTTGGAATAGCAACTCTGAAAATCGCTTCACATAATCGCATACTACACCCTTCTGCCCAAGGCGCTTTAGCTCGTCACAAGCTTCTTCCTCTGCATATGTGGGATAGTAGTTCCATTAGAACTCCTTGACGAACCTATCCCAGGTCATGATAGGATCTCCATATCTATTGTCTGACCAATGACGCCACCATAACAAGGCATAATCAGCTAAGTACATAGATGTAGTATTTACCCGTAATTAGCTATCGTTGATCCCCATGGCTTGAAAGTATCATTCTATATACCATAGAAAGTTGTCCACGTCCTTGACCACCTGAGAACCCCTAAACTCCTTTGGTTTGGGTTCGTCGGTACGTGGTCTTTGCACGGTGATTACCCCGTTCACGCGTGCTGCCTTTGATTCTGCGAGCTTGAGCTCCGCAATCTTCGCATGCATAGCTGCCATCATGGTCTTCAAGGACTCATCCCACTGATGGAGTTCTACCCTTAAGGTCCCCAGTAACTCTCCTCGAAGTTCTCCCATGCTGACTTTGAGCTCCTCCCTTTCGGCATCTACACCTTCGACAGACTGGGTCAGGTCATCAACCGAACCTTAGACATCAGTGACGAACGATTCAATCTTCGTCATACAATGTGTTAGGTCCCCTACTGGATCCCTCGAACTCGAAATAACACGATTTTTTTTTTTCCCTTAGCAACACCTTTATCGGCCTTCCTCCCACAATCATCGCGGTCATCACCCATGATGAGCGCCTCCTCAAAATGTGGGTTTGACATAGCATTTGGAATGAACTAGCTTTGATACCAACTATCACGGGCATATGGATTTTATCGCGTCCTACCCGTGCGGCCTTAAGAATATGTCCTAAGCAGCCTTCTCACACTCAACTCATAAGAACCTTTTTGGAGATTAACTTTAGAAGTATATTTCACTTAAAAAGTGAGTGTGTGTCCAAATGAAGGGTATGAGGTCCCCTTTTATACAAGTTTTGGACAAGTTACAACCGTTAGCTCCCTTCTTGATCTAATGGTGGATATTACATCCTTTCAACTTCTTACCTACTTGTATTTATTACATTGCCTACTTCCAATGTATTTTTCTTTCCTAGGTAGTGTCTACATTCAATGTATTGTCCTTTTCTAGGAGGTATTTAGATTCAACGTATTATCCATCTCTAAGTAAGGATCGTGACATAAGGATCAATTTGGTTGGCCATATAGGGTTCTATACATAGAGAACTTTGGCTATGTAAGCCTTAGTATTAACTTCTAATTAATTATATGTTAATTCCTATAATTTTAAATATTATATTTTGACTGCAAAAATTTCTTAAACTTTTTAATCAATTCTAACTTTATCTCTTTTTACCTTTCTCATCATTTTTCTTTATGTATATGATCCATTAAGATCTTAAAATGTAGATAATAAATATAAACTATAATTCCAAAAAAATTGACAAATTAAATTCTTCTAATTTATCACTAATCTTCTAATTAATTAATTTATATCAATAAATTGGGATTAATGTCTAGACACATGCTATGATTACCTTAATATTAGAACTATAAAAGTAGTTTGACTAATCCTTTTAGTGTAAGGTCTCTTATCGTAATTCAATTATTTTGTCATACAAATACTCTAATTAAATATTAAATATAAAACTAGTACTTATTTTATATTATTTAATCATATTTATTCACAAATAATAATATAACAATTGATTATATTAAGGAGATCACGACTCTTTATAATCATCATTCTATCTTGTGTAAGGATTTCTCAAATCAACATCTATTGAGAACAATGAAACATTCTCCAACAATTACTTTAGGATGGAAAATCATTTATTAATTACTTAACAATTTATATGTAAGCAATACAATAATATTAGGAATTATACTATGATATAATAAGTATTTAATTTTTATAATTTCATCAAAATTATTTTTATAATGTATATTTATTTTACAAACTTTATTTTTAAAACCATATCATTTGTGTAAACATTTTAAAAATAAATAATGTCTTTTACTAATAATTGCATGCATGAAATATTAAGTATGTTCATAATAAGTAAACAAACCTATTCATTGCTAAGGCGTACATCAACAAAAGCAATTTCAAATTGTTGTAAAGTTGAAACATCTAAGATCAATTACATGCAACAGTAAAAACATAATATGCTAATATATCTTGACATTTTTGAAAAATATGATTCAACCATATCTTAATTGGTTAAGCTTATAAGTATTAAATTATGTATAATATAAAGTTCATGACTATTGAATTACAAATGATGATTAGAAGAGAAAAAATTTTTTAAAAAAAATATCCTTTTTTCCAAGGGCTTGAATCATACACATTTTATTTGATAGGGTAGCATGTTCTTGGTCAATTAATGACCACCTACAAGTCAATTTGATCCATGGAAAGGTAGTACAAAGATAGCAATGTACATTAAAATGCTCAAAACAAGAAATAATGAAGTTGACATGTTAATTTATTAGATCATAACTGAAAAATTCAAATGTGTCTAAAGGATAAAAAAAATTGTTAGCCATGTAAATCCACTCCTTTTTTATCATTTTTTTTTTTTGGCCTTTTTCATTGTAGAAGTTGAAAATTTAAACATTTAAATTTTAAATGTTATTCACCTATGTGAATTAACTGGCTAATATGTATTAACCAATAAACCCACAACATACAGGTCTATATAGTAATACTGTGAAATATAGAATTATGAACAAAACTGTTGAGAGTAAAATTATTATTACTAAAAATTACATGTTACTTGATGATAGTAATAAAAATATTGTGAAAAAAATTTAATAAAATTATAAATATTTGGTAAAAATGTTATTAAAATTACTATTAGTATATAAATTGACCATAAAAAAATATGATGAAAAATTTATCTTATTTTTTTAAAATATAACTAGTATTTTAATATTTTAAATTGTATATTTAATATTAAACATATTATTGATAATTTATAATATTTATTTTATTTTATTTTATTATTTTAAATAAATAATAAAAATATTATTTAAATTATCAATAATTAAAGTAATTTTTTAAGAATAATAATTATTTAAAAAAAAAAAAGAATAAATATTATAATTATCA
The DNA here is from genome assembly GCA_037832385.1 of Rhizophora apiculata. Taxonomy (NCBI): domain Eukaryota; kingdom Viridiplantae; phylum Streptophyta; class Magnoliopsida; order Malpighiales; family Rhizophoraceae; genus Rhizophora; species Rhizophora apiculata. Next base: position 1,863,958 of record CM075424.1, on the reverse strand, counting down.
AATATTAAAAAAATACCAATTTGACATTAAAAAACTTAATTAAAGAATTTATATTCATAATTGTTATAAAACATATGAACTAAAAAGTGAGATGATTATGATTTTTAAAACATTTCATCATCACTTTTCCAAAACTTGGGTTTTGAAGGAGTTGATGTAGGAAAACTTTATTTTGAAAGATGTAATCAAATAATCTTCTAATTGTGTTTTAATTTAAAGGTACTCTTACTCATTACAACACAATTTAAAATGCACTACCTAATAAGGCATACATGTTGCATAATGATCATAAAAACATTAAATATAAACATGTAACATTATTTAATAACATATAGATAAGTAAACAAATGAAAAAATTAAATAAAAGAAATCCCCAATGGTAAGTTACATGAAGAGGAAACAAACTTATGTATGCTCACTAAAGTATTGGAAAATCACTTGAACTTAGATTCGATTGTATCCTATTGCTAGTTGGTTTTAGTGAAATAAAATGATTTTGAGTCAAAAGCTCTAAACATGTTTACAACTACAAAGAACTAGTTTGTTTGTGCTTATGCTTGTGCTTGAGATATCTCGCTATTTTGCTCCCTTTCTTTCAAAAGAAATTATCTCATTCATCTTCTTTTCCCATTCCTGAAAGTTTAAGCTTCCAACTATTCTTTTTTATGAAACCAAAACTAGGATTTTTTCCCTCCTTAATCTCCCTTCTCACTTTCTCAACTCTTTTAAACATGCCCTTCCTTGTAATATCAAATGCATCTTTAAAGCTCTCTAACCTAGATTCAGGATTTGCATATATTACCTTTGGTATTAGCTTTATCATCTCCTTTCTCATAGCAAATACTTGACTTTTTGAAACCTTATGCAATGCTTCATATATCCTTAAATGACCATCTTTTATCAAGTTCATGGGTAAGGAAATTGAATATTTTGTATAATTCTTAGGGAAATGCCATATGTATTATGTGTAAGCAAAGCCAAGATGAAATGAAACTAGAATACAACCTGCCAAAACGGAATCGAAAGTAAATCGTCGAGTGTAGGAATCCCTTAGAGGTTGTAAGCAAAAAACTAAGTTTTGAAATACCTTAATCACCTCAACTAGATTGTCACATTTCTTTTTATTGGAACTACAGCTTTGCAGTTGGCAATGTCTCCCTGAAGATTGCATCCTCTTTCTACCATCAGTCATCTTAAAATTATTGGCCTACTATTAGTCGTCTTAAAATTGTTAAATTGTGATACCAAAAATTTCTCATGAGTTACATCCTCTTGTATATACTTTGTCTCTAATTTTTCACATAGACTAGTCACCAAAGCCATCATTGACGATAGCAAGTGACTGCTACCATTGGCTGCCACCTCCTCTTTCCTTTCTTTCCCTCCTCTTCAAATCATCTTAGTACATGTGCAACATTCAAAAAAAAAAAAAAACAAAAGAAAGTTAACAAAACATAAAAAGTGTAAAAAATGTCAAAAAATTCACAAAAAAAAAAAATGACTTAAATAAATACTGTTAATTTAAACTAGTTAACTCCCTTCCACGCCCTCTTATCTAAACTTGTAACCCATGAACTTGAGTTGGAATTAATACTACAAGCCTTCTCAAACATGTAAACATGACTCGAACTAAACAAACTCCCCACAAAAGTCAAGCATGAGATTTCTCACTAAGCACCACATTACCAGTACTAGTCTTAGTGTAGGTCAAGCCTATATACGAATTGACAAAAATCTCTAGTAACAATGGCATGTTTTTTCAAACCCTTATTAAAGCCAACAAGAATCTATTCTTTCAAATCTTGTCTTTCATTTTTTAGGTCCAAACATTAAAACTCCAAAAAAGAGGGAAATTAAAAATTTCTTTAAAAAAATTAAAAGTAACAAAATAATAAAATCCAAGATTTTTTCAAAACCAGAAAAATGAATATTAATGCCTCCTATATTTGTTAGAGTAAATCCAAACCCTAAGCCTTTTTTTATTCTCTCTTTTCCTTCAAAGACTAGAAGAAAAAGGATAATAATTTTTTTGAAAAAAAAAAACTTTTAAAAAAATATAAACCACTCCTTTCCTTGTTTATTTTTTCAAAAATAATCAAGAAAAATAAAATTAAGAAACATAATAAAAATTAATAAAAAATAGGAATAAATAGGAGTCTATAGCCTTCATTGCTTTTGAAAACTTTTCCATGATTAGATCTTGGCTTTAAGGCTTTAAATCAGACCATAAGTGCTTGAATTCAACACAAAAACCCCTTGGAACCTGTAGAGAAAAATGACTTAAGGCTGAGATTTTCTTTGGGCGTTCTTAAGGTTAGATTGTCTTGATGTTTTCTTGTGTGAAATGAAAAGGGGTTAATATATAATTTTATTTGAATTTTGCATAATATGTTAAATCTAATATGACCTTTCAAAAGTAATAATTCAATAAACTAAGAATTTCTTTTATAACAATTCTAGCTAGCCATTAAACTAGATTAACAAAAAATGTTTATATTTGTAATATGGTGCATTAATAAGAAAGGGAAGCTGAGGTGTATTAAAGACAACAATAACAAAACACCACATCTCAATTGGGCCAAGCCCAAACCAAATGTTATTGAAGTTCAAATATTAATAACCCATTAACTTAATATATATAATAAATAGATGAAAAAAATTTAAAAAAGCATTAAAACACATAATTTTGAAAAGGAAATTTAATTAAACTTTAAGATAAACTTAATTATGTAAATATAAAATTGTAATTATAAAATAAATAAACAAAATACAAGACCCTAGTCAATTGCTTTATGTAGGAAAATATTTTGTGAAAATAAGAATAAAGAGTCATTTAAGAAATTGAAAGAGATAAACACTTGTGAGAGATAATTCTTTAGTAAGATACCAAAAATTTTTGGTATCAAAATTTAAAAATTTTAAGATGACTGAAGATTGCTATTATCAATTTTGATACCAAAAATTTCTTACTAATTACATCCTCTTATATATACTTCGTCTCCAATTTTTCCCATAAACTATTCATCGAAGCCATCATTGACGACAGCAAGCAGTTACTACCTTTAGCTACCATATCCTCTTTCCTTCCTTTCACTCTTCTTCAAATCATCCTAGTACATGTACAATATTCAAGAAAAATAAAAAAAAAATTAATAAAACATAAAAGTGTAAAAGAAATGTCAAAAAATTCACAAAAAAAAAAAATGACTTAATCAAACATTGTTAATTTAAAATAGTTAACTCCCTTCCATGCCCTCTTATCTGAACTCATAACCTATGAACTTGAGCTGAAATTAATACTCTAAGCCTTCTCAAACTTGAAAACATGACTCAAACTAAGCAAACTCCCTAGAAAAATCAAACTTGAAATTTCTCACCAAGCACCACATTACCAGTATTACTCTTAGTATAGGTCAAGCCTATATAAGAATTGACAAAAATCTCTAGTAATAATGACATGTTTTTTCAAACTCTTATTAAAGTCAGCATGAACCTATTCTTTCAAATCTTTGCTTTCATTATTTTGGGTCCAAACATTAACACTCAAAAGAATAGTGAAATCAAAATTTTTTTAAGAAAACTAAAAGTAACAAAATAATAAAAGCTAAAATTTTTTTCAAAAGAAAAAAAAAAAGGAAGATTAATGCCTACTCTATTCATTAGAGTAGATCCAAACCCTAGGCTTTTTTTTATTCTCTCTTTTCCTTCAAAGACTACAAGAAGAAAATAATTTTTTTTTTGGAAAACTCCTTCTCTTGTTCTTTTTTTCAAAAATAATCAAGAAAAATAAAAATAAGAAACATAATAAAAATCAATAAAAAATAGGAATAAGCAAGAGTCCATGGCCTTTTTTGCTTTTGAAGCCTTGTCCATGATTAGATCTTGCCTTTAAGGCTTCGAATCATGCCATAAGCTTTTCAATTCAACACAAAAATGCCCTTGTCCCTTAGAACAAATAGAGAAAAATGAGTTAAGGCTGAGATTTTCTTTAGGTGTTCTTAGGGTTAGATTGTCTTGATGTTTTCTTGTGTGAAATGAAAAGGGGTTAATAGATAATTTTATTTGTAATTTTGCATGATATGTTAAATCTAATCTAACCTTTCAAAAGTAACAATTCAATAAACTAAGAATTTTTTTATAACAATTCTAGCTAGCCTTTAAACCAAATTAATAGAAAAAGTTTATGTTGCTATTATGGCACATTGATAAGAAAGAGAAGCTGAGGTGTATTAAAGACAACAATAAAAAAGCACCACATCTCAATTGGGCCAAGCCTAAACCTAGATCTACTTGAAATCCAAATGGTATTAACCCATCAACCTATTATATATAATAAATTGATGAAACAAATTTAAGAAAACATTAAATCTTGTAATTTTGAAAAGGAAATTTAATTAAACATAAAAGATAAACCTAATTAAGTAAATATTAAATTGTAATTATAATATAAATAAATAAAATACAAGACCTTAGTCAATTTTTTTTTTGTAGGACCATATTTTGTGAAAATAAGAATAAAAAGTCATTCATGACAATAAATGAGACAAACATTTGTAAGAGATAATCTTCAGTAACATAATGAATTTTTGAAAAAAAAAAAAAAGTGAAAGGCAATTGTTTTAACGACCATATGGTTTATGAGAGTTAAAAGGGAGCAAAAAGCAATAGGTGTTAATTACTTTCTTAAGACCTATTTTAAAGATAGTGGTAGTGCACACTTTTCTTAAGCCTTTTTATTTGAGTTTTAGAATTTATGGACTATAAAATCCAATTTATGGGTTAATGGAATTAGGGTTAATGAGATTATTAATTTTAATTTTGAGTAATGGGTTAATGGGATTAAGGTTAATTGGGTTAGAATTTTTGATTATAACTGCCAATTATTAGTTAATTTGTTATGACCCAAAGCCATATTAATTGTTATTATAATTTTCTTTTTCTAAGATTTTACTTTTTTATTTTATTCCCTTTCTTTATTTTCATAGTTTGTAGCTTTCCTATTCTTTGCAATTCTAGATTTGTTTCTTTAAACAATCATTTTATCTATAATTTTGTAAAAAAGGGAAAAAAATCATTTATAGTTGAAGGAAATTGAATAATCTTTGTATATAAAGTAACTTCTTTGTTGCTTCTTACAAACCCTTATTGCACTAAGTGCTCATCAAGCCTATTATACTAGGCCCTAAGAACTTATTTTAGACCCTATAGAACTCTTTGGAGCATATACACTTCCTCCTCATGTCTTTCTTTCAAAACGTCCTTTAGCTACTTAATGTAAATTTCCTTTCTTAATAGGCCATTCAAGAAATCTAATTTCACATCAAGTTAAAATACTAGCCATCCCTTTTGAGCTCTAAGTGCGAGGATTAGTTTGATTTTGTCAAGCCTATAACCTAGTACAAAGTTTTTAAAGAAATCCACTCTAAGCTACTATGGATAGCCCTTAATAACTAATTTAGCTTTATGTTTGTTAAGTGTGCCATCAACATTTATTTTAGATTTAAATACCCATTGACACCAATTACTTATCCGTGATTAGAGTTTTAAACCAATTTTAGGTGTTGTTCTTTTCAAGCATTTCAATTTTAGCCTTCATAGCATTTATCCATACAATAGATTAAGAGGCTTTTACATAATTAATAGGCTCTAGTGAAGCTACATTTCTCCTTTCATATACCGTAGCAAGTGATTTGCTTCCTCTTACTAGCTTATCATCAAACTTAACCACCTCATCATTTGTATGAATATCAAGTTACAAAGGAGATTGGTTAATGTTGAAATCCTAGACTTGACCACTTGTTTAAGCTTTGTCCTAATCCTAGTTGGCATTTTCATCAAATTTTACACTTTAACTCAGAAATACTTTCTATATCTTTAAAATTTAGATCCTATAGACCTTGGAATTTGAACCATAACAGGTAATACTCCTATTTTAACCTTTAAATCCAACTTTTCTCTTTTGACCTTAGATACAAAATTGTAATATATGTAACTAAAGACCCTCAGGTGCTAGAGTGAAGGCTTGTTTCCATGTCAGGCCTCATATGGAGTTCTACTTCCTCCTAATGCTTTGGTCCATAACTTGTTAAGTGAGTAAATAGTAGTGTTAAGTACCTCTACCCAAAACTTCATTGGCATGTTCTTGTCAAAAAATTGACACCTGGTCATTTCAATTATAGTTCTATATTTCCTCTCACTTGCCTTATATTTTTTAGGAGTGTATGTGAGTATGAAATGGTGATGGATCCCAACATCTTGACACAATTATAAACTTTTATGTGACTTGTACGACTAATCTAGTGTTTTAAACTTTTCCACATCATTTAACATGTGGTAAGTACAACCATTGCCTATTAACCAATTCTCAACACTACTCCTCTCATTACTACAAGCTGCCATGAAAAGTTACTCCTCTTGTTGTTGGTTCTTAAGTATTGAAGCTTGTTGTTGCTTCTATTGTTAATTTCCTTTATTTTTTCATACTCTAGCCATATGACTCAAATTCTAGTAGATTCTACATTGTTCATCGAGTCTAACTAGCAATACTTCTCAACCTGAGTTATTCCTTTATAGTGTTTGCAAAGGGATACACTTTCTTTTTCATTTCTCCAACTTTATTACTTTCAATTTTTTCTTTCCATTTCTGTCTTATCATCACTATGCCTTTTTAAGTGTGATGTTGACTTCTCTATGCTTCTTGCCAATAAAGCAGCATTGAAGGAATCACTCTATCTAATAGCCCTTCTCAATTCCAAAGCTTGAAAGGCATTAACTAGCTTGGCAAGTGTAAACTTGCTTGGTCATTAGAGTTCTCCAAAGATGAGATTTCAAACTCATACTTCTTTGGCAATCATAATAAGACCCTTTTCTTTATCCTTTGTTTTGCCAAGTCCTTTACTAACAACCTAATCTCATCGATAGTCTTCATAATTTTGCCTACAAACTCTTTAGCAAACTCAATGTCTTTCATTCTGAGAGACTTAAACTCTCACCATAAGTTTACAACTAGAATGCTTTTGGTCACTACTATAAAACTCTTCCTTTAGGTTTCCCAAGCTTCTTTTGCACTCTCACAGGACATTATTATGGTGAAACCAAAATGAATACATGTTAGAGTTTTGCACAATGTATTTATTTCCTTACTTTGATGCATAAGTTAAGTTATAATGGGGTTATTAAAGAGTGCTAGACTTCATCTCCATTCTTACTTATATTTTAGAGATCAAGTGACCTTGGATAGGCCTTCATCTTAACACTCTAATAGAATAATTCTCACCAAAAAATACTAGTGGAGCTAAGGTTGGAAATGAACTCTTAGATGCCATTTCAATTTTTTTAAGTGTTTTAGGTCTTTTAAGAAGGTTTTCTCTTTGGTTTTTTCTTTGCTCATAAACACTAAAACACATGTTTTGTAAGATCAAAAGGACTCTAATACCACTATTTAAAGGAGAAGGTTAGCACCTTGTTACAAACAATAACAAGAGAAGAAAGGAAAGAAGATGAAGATTGGTATATTACAACAAAAAGCACTAAAAATTTCATGGTTGTAATTTTTTTGCAGCTTCATTGTAAATCAAATTCCCCAATAAAGGACCATTAAATTGAAATTGAAATTGAAACTACATGATTAAATTAATTACCTAAGTGAAAAGATTGATAGAAATCAAATAGATATTTATCAAATTAACATATTGTTATATAAATATTTTAAAATTTTGATATGGATTGGTAGCTTACTAAATATGATCTATATGTGAATATATATTTTTAAAGTTAAGAAAAAACTAATGAAATATTTATGTAATGACACTTAATTTTAGAAATATCTAATTATTTGATTTAAATTTTAATTTTTTTAGTAGACTTTCATAATTTATATTATTTAATATTAAATTTTTAGTTACTTTATAGTCTTTTATAATTTTTTAATGGAATTAAAATTTCAAAATTTTAACATGTATATTGTTTACTTAATTACAATTTAAGATGTATTATAATTTATTCAATTAATATTAATTATTTTTCATATATTCCAAAAATATGCGTAGCAGAAATACTTATAATTATGAAAAAAAAAATAATTTCAAATTCTTCCTTTTTTTTTTATTTTTAGGGCAAAAAAAACTTCAAATTTACCATTATTTCTCAAAAAGATAATATAACTCATAATTTAAGTTTGTTTTTTCATTTTTCTCATTTAAATAAAATACAAGTAAAAATACATTTTTTAATAAATACGATAAATTTACGTATTATATGAGTTTAATACAAACGTTTAAATATATATTATTAAAATTGAGAGAAAACTAATGAAATGATTTTGTTGCAATATTTGTTTAATTTTAAAAATATTTAAATAATTAATTTTATTAGCAAATTCTTATGTATTGTTCTATTTGAAATTAACTTAATAGTTAGTTAAATTTTTTTTTTTATTATTTCAATAAAATTAGAATTTTAATATATATTTAATTTACTTAATTATAGTCTAAGTGTATTATAATTTATCTAATGTATATTAACAATTTTTACATATTTTTAAAATCCATGTGATGAAAATACATTTAATTAAAATGATAATTTCTAAGAAAAAGAAAAAATAATCTTAAATTTCTCCTTTTATTTTTTAAAAGAAAAAAATATTTTTAAATTTACCTTTTTTTTTTTAAGAATACTCAAATTTTTTTCCTTTTATTTTTTTGAAAAAAAAATTGCTACTTATTAGTTAATTCGAAAAAGAATTGCTTACATTGATAAAATTAGGGTTAATGAGATTATTAATTTTAATTTTGAGTATTGGGTTAATTGAATTAAGCTTAACTAGGTTAGGATTTTTGCTTAAAAATACCAATTATTGGTTAATTTGTTATGACACAAGGCCATATTAATTGTTATTATAATTTTCTTTTTCTAATCTTTTACTTTTTTATTCTATTCCCTTTCTCAATTTCATTAGTTTGTGGCTTTCCTATTATTTGCAATTCTAGATTTGTTTCCTTACATAATCATTTTATCTAAGATTTTGTTAAAAAAGATAAAAAATCATTTATGGTTGAAGGAAATTGTCTAGTTAATTTTTATAGTGGAATAGGCTTATGGAATAAATAATTTCTATTTATAATAAACTAGGCTATAGCTTTGTCACTTCCTATTTGTTTATTAATTAAATGTAACTTGTTATCCATGTATGCAACTTTTTGTTATTTGGAAATCATACATAGCATATTGACCCTTAATATAATTACTCATGGTGGATATTGATTACTATATAGTTTCATCTTGATGGTACCATGATGTTGCAACCTAAGATTACAAATGAATGGGAAGGAGTCAAGGTCATTGAAGCCAACATAAATGATACCTTATTGATGCTTAGCTTAGATGCAATAATAAACAATCATGGATACAATAACATACTTGACTATATGCATAAGTTCCCTAACTAATCATAAGAGTTTAAGAAGTATCTTAGTAAGACAAGTGACAAGCAATGTTTGATATGTTGAATTAGATGGTTGACATGAGAGCATGTTGTACATATCAATGTTTTAAATGAGGTTGATCAACCTATATTTGCCATTGTCGAGGATATTCCACATGTAAGTGGTGTTGAGCTAAAAGAGCTTAATGGTGGAACTAAGAATGTGTGGAAATGGGTATGTGCAAAATGAAGTTAAGGGTGAAAATGTGTTGTTAAGTTAACAATTAGTTAATACTTTTTCAACAATTAATGATTGTACCTTTGAAACAATTAAGGATTGTATCTTTGAAATAATTAGGAATTATGATGTATTAGACATAGCATATGCTTGTTTTATTTTTTGATAGTGTAGCCATTAAACATGCATTAAGCTATGATTTCAAAGGGTGTTTACGAATTCAATATTTATAATGTTAGACTATGCTAATGAAGGATCTATTACCTATTATAACACTTATTTTATGGCTTGTTATCTAATAAATATTTTCTTTCTTTTTGGTTTAGCTTCATAGTTCAATTATTTAGAGAGCTTCACCCTTGCCAATACCCATAAAAGGAAAGACAAAATGATACTTTCTCATCCTAATTTTCATTATCCAACTAAAAAACAAAAAAGATAAAAAAAACAAAAAAAAAAAAGATAGAAATCATGAATTCCTATACTATAACCTTTTTTTCTTATATGACAAAGAATGGAATTTTTCCTTTCAATAATGTAATAGTTGGAAGTTAATCTAAAATATCCACCACTATAGCCTTTCCTTTATATTGACCACAATGGACTTTTATGTCAAAAGTTAAATACTCCTTAAATTTCTAAGGGTTAGAATAATTAATAGTTTAATTCATTTATGATCAACAAACTACCATTATCCACATTTAAACCAAATGAGTTAACATTTACAATTATAAAGGTATATAATAAACGTGTCATACAATTGATAACTTTACAGTAATAGAAATACTTGGCAAAAACATGATGTTGCCCTTTCACCAAAATTAAAACACAACACAATGTTAATCAAAAGAACACAAGTGAATAGTATGAATTACATAACACTAGTTTATAATATATTCAGCCCTTAGAATTACATTTTCTTTCAACAATCTCTATTTTCCCTTTTTAGCTCAATACATTTAGACAACACTTTACTTAATTCCTCTCCCTAATTGTCAATTTTTTTTCTTCTTGGACTTAATATAAAATTTGGTTAGCTTAGATGTTGAGAAGCGAAAGCAAAATAGTTAGGCCACCTTACCAATTGGTGCCATCTTTCACCAATGCTTGGCACAAAGATTGGCATGAGTCAAGCACATCAAAGAGGTAAGGTGAATATAGAGTCAATGTTCATGGTAACAAGACAAGGAAAGCTAGGTAGAAGCTAAGTTATGGGTTAGGGCATTGATGTTAAGTTGCTAAAGAGTTAAGAGCTAGAGCACATGTGTGATAGGTTAAATAAGGCAATGTCTCCTATTAGTAAAGGGTCAAATTCCTCAATGCTTTTTAGAGGGGAAGTATGTTTTGACATAAGGTGTGATGGCTTAAGTAAGGCAATGTCTCTTACCATTAAAGGGTCAATTTCTTTAATACTTTTTAAGGAGTTAATGCATCTCTTACACAAAAGTTAACTAATTATGTCAGCACTTAGGTTAAGTTTCAAACTAACAATGTGTGGTTTAATTATGAGTTGGCTTATAAGTAAGCAGAGAACTAGCTCAAGCATCAACAAAATATTTGGGCATAGTTAGAGTTTAGGCTAACTATATGCAATTTAATTATGAGATGGCTAACAAGGTGAAAGCTTGGAGTCTAGACCAAGTTAGTATGTGAATTAAAGACCACAACAATAGGGATATTGTGGAGTGTGCTCCCAAAAATCATGGGAATATGTTGTTAGTGGACTAATTAGGTAGCCAGGATGAAGTCCTATCCAACGCAAGTGTGTAGTTTGTTTAACATGAAAGAGGGAGAACTTGGGTGATTTCTCTAATGTCCTGACTAAGCCATAATAAGGTGGTAAACACTCCTTAAGCACAAGAAAACATGAAGACATTATTGGCCAAAGATCTTAATAAAGTACTCTTAAAAGTAGGGGAATACCACTGTGCATGATTGACTTAGTTGTTATATCATGCATGTCCTTAAGTAGTTAAGTGTATCAATTGCCATAACTTATAGCTTATCATTCCCATGACCTAATTGATTATGCAATATACGATGAATAGATTATCATTCCCATGGAGATTATTCGATACTATTAAGGCAATTTTAATTTAACCCAAGTTGAATTAACTACATAAATTATTTTCAATTTCTAAGTGGAAAGAAACTATAAATATTAGGACACTAGGGTTTAAATTTCATTCAATCCAAGTTATGCAATTGATTAACTAATTCAATCTAAAAGCAAAAAAAATTAAGATTTATTAAAAATTATTACATATGATGGCAAATTTTTCCTAATTAATTAACTATCTTTCTTAAGTCAAGTTAATCCTTTCATTGTCTATTAAATTAATTGAGGATTTATGTTATTTTAAACAAGCAAACAAGTATAAAGATTTAAGAAATCCCAAATCTAATAAAGGGGACTCCTAACCCTTTTTGCTTCTTCAATTACCACATTTGATCCTAATTATCTCTAAATCTCATTGTCCAACACATGGTTAATGTTACAATTGATCTAATTCATATAACTCTTTCTCAAGTTTATTTACAGATCACAAGATCATGCAAAAGGTAGTCAAACTCTTAAACCATTAAGTTCAATAATATAACTTTACATACAAGTAACCTAAAAAAAAAAAAAAAGAGGTCTTAAATTAAAAGAATCATTAATCACATAAACTAAAGATCAAATTACATATAAACCTTACCTTAAAATAATTTAACTAGTTATAATGAAGCTCAACAAATCCATTAAGTTTAAAAAAGAAATCCAATGAGAATACATCATGGAATAAGTAATGAAAATCAAACAAAACTTAGTCTTTGAAGATTAAAACTCAAAGTCAATGTTATTTCCCTTCTTTCTCCAAACTTATGGATTACTTTTTTCACTTTCCTTCTTCTTTTTGTCTCTTCTTTTCTTCCCTTTCTCTCCTTTATCTTTCTATTGATTTTATGTCTCCTCTTATGTTTTAACTAGTTTTGAATTCTTATGTCCATTTAACCTTTAAAAAAATTTATGACCAATAACTTGTAACTAAAGTTTCTTTACATAGAAACCAAATCAGAGTTCTACATAAAGTAAAAAGTTGTAGCCTTATTTCTTTTGTTTTCTTGATCAAAATAATAACTCAATTTGAACTTCTAAAATGAAAGTTATGCCCAAAATATAGAATAGTACTCAATCAATAATGGCATATAATCACAATTGGATTTGGTTTTTGAATAAAGGTAGGACTCCTCTTCGAAAAGAACTCCAAATTAGATTAAGAGTATTGTCAATGATTCTTTTATTTACTTCTTACTCTTCCATCAATATTTCTTCCATTTGATCACACACACACACACACACACACACACACACACACACACACATACACACATATATATATATACACATATATATGCATAAAATAAAACATAAGTGGGAATTATCACACAAACTTAAGAGTTAAATTAGATGAAAATATATATCAAATTAAACCTTATTACCTTCTCCTTTCTCTCTTTTATGATTCTCCTTTACATCCCTCCTTTTATATTGGGACAACTTGTTTTCTTTTGGTCTTATATCCTTAGCCAATCTCAAAAAATTCATTGACTCATATGATGTAGCTAAAATATCTTTTATGTAGAATGTGAATCAACTTTTTGTCAAATGAAGAGTTGTACCCTATCTCTTATCTTTCTTTTACCATAAGAATCAACTAATTGGAAGTTTAGAGCAAAAGTTATGCCAACAAACTAAATACTACTTAGTCAATTATGAGACAAAATCTTGATCAATCTTTGTTTCCTATTGAGGATAGGATTTCTTTCTTCAAATTTCTAAATGTGATGACATGTTCCAAAAGTTCAATAGATCATATTTTTTGATATACCAATCAAAATGAAGGAAAAGTTATTGGGCTAAAAAAATAGCAAATGAAGAGAAGCTCTTGCTATCAACGGAAGAATTGGACTTTCTAGCCAATAGTAACAAGAAAGTCAACATCATTAGAGGTAGTCTTCTAATGAAAACACTCCCTTCATAACCAATTAGCACCATTAAGTTGACCAGTGGCATTGAAGATGGTGAACATAAGGCTTCACATCATGACATGGTTCTATCTTAAGTTAAGGACCAATAATGTTCCATTATCCATAACTAAGGACCAACCAAGTCTTATGTTTTTTGATAAAATACAACTTTGTAACCATCCAAACTTGGTGCTTCGAAAGGTCCTATGTCAAACAAAGTCTTCTTCATATCTTCACTATTAAAAGGCCATGTAAGAGCAACCATATTTGAAGTAAATAAATGAGGAAAGCAACTAGGAAATGGAAAAGCATCTGAAATAGTGCCCTCTTTCAAAAATACATTATTCTAAATCCATCCCTCTATGTCATCTCATAAGGCTTTACTTTTATTATGTTTTCATTAGACCATAGTGTTTGCTTGAGAGTATTAGGCATTCTAGTCACCATCTCAATCCACTAGGCTAAATATTTTTGGAACTAAAAGATCTCCTTTTAAGCTAAAATTGCTTCCAATTCATTTTAAAGATGACACTCTAAGGCAATAAGACCCATTGACATGCAATTCTCCACAGCTAGTTGGTTGCCCTAGAGTCACGCTAAAAGATATTTCCTCCATGAAAAGACATTACCAAATACTTTTTTAATTCCATTCCATTAAAATAGAAGAGAGTTCTAAATATGCAATAGGGATAGCCACCTGTTAATTCCATAAGTCTCATAAGAGCACATGAAAATTCTTAAAAAAAGCCATGTTGCTTAAAATTGAAAAGGCTAGTCCTATTATGCATATGTTGAATTCCCTTCAACCATACCAATAAAGGAAAATGATTAAAGCTAACTCACAAAAAATGACAAATTACCACTGCATGCCAACAAAGCCTTCATTACACATTGCACAAAGCTTTGTCTAACTTACCAAGTACTCTTGTTTAAGGCATTTTACCTTTAGGCCAGCTTAACTAAGATCCTAAGAAGCCTAAGTCTAACAAAGATAGCTCATTGATTGACTTAGAGAAAGGCACCACTTATAGTTGCAAAGGTGACTCACTCTCATTTTTTCTCTAGATGCATTAATAAATAAATGAACTACAATAGCGATTCTTATGCAACAGTTATAAACCACTGCTTAAAACACCTAAGATAGCATCAATAACTACTATGCAAATATATTGTGGCAATAATTGACTTTAGGTAATGGTTATATGGTAGTGGTTCAAAACCACTGTGTTATTTTGAGAAAAGGCAACAATTATAAATGTTTATGCAATAGTCTTAAGCCACTACCTTTTTTTTTTCCTTAAAAAAAAAGTAATAAGGCAGTCATTGCCTTATCTTTCATTTAAAAAAATAAAGAGATAAGGTAGCATTTTTGAACTATTACTTTTTTTTTTTTTTTGAAAAAGGAATAAAGAAACAATTTGGAACCCCTACCTAATCTTTTTTGTTTTTTTGGAAAAACAAAATAAGGGGCTAAGGCAATGGTTCTAAACCATTATATATTCCTTTTGAAAATAAAGGGATAAGGTAATGGTTTGAAACTATTGCCTACTTTTTTTGAAAAATAAATAATGTAGCAGTTTGAAACCATTATCTAATATTTTTTTTAAAATTAAAAAAAGGGTTAAGGTAGCGGTTCTACCTATTCCCTTTGAAAATAAGGAGCTAAGGTAGTGGTCTTAAACCACTACCTTTTTTTTTTTTTTTTTCGAAAAGGAATAAGGCAGCGGTTTAGAATTGCTACCTAATTTTTCTTAAAAAAATTAAAATTAAGGGTCTAAGGCAATAGTTCTAAACCACTGCCTATTCCTTTTGAAATTAAGGGGTTAAGGCAACAATTCTAAATAACTAAGGCAGTAGTTCTAAACCACTGCCTATTTCTTTTGAAATTAAGGGGCTAAGGCAACAATTCTAAATAACTACTTATTCCTTTTGAAATTAAAGGTATAAAGTAGTAGTTTTAGATCGTTGCCTATTCTTTTTCTAAAAATGGAATAAGGTAGTAGTCTTGAACCACAACCTAATTTTTTTCTTGAAATGAAAAAGGGCAGAGGTTTGGAACCACTGCCTAATCTTTGTGTTAGAAAACAAAAAAGGGTTAAGGTAGCAGTCTTAAGCTACCACCTGTTTTTTGAATAAGGCAATGGTTCCTATTTACTACCTAATCTTTTTATTAAAATGAAGGGATAAATTTATTTTTGATTCTCCTAATCAAATTCAATTCTTTGACCTAATAATGTACAAATCATTTTGATCTATTTTTTCCTAGACAATTTTAGGTATTCAAGGTTTTTGTATGCTACTAGGTTAGAATTGATCACTATTTTGAATAGATTGTCTCCAAGACTACCTAAGGCTTGCAAAATTGATTTTTGGTTTTGGGTTGTTTGTTATTAGTTTTGATTAGCTTCTTAAATAAAGGGTGGGACAATAAGGAAGGGACAATGGCGAATGGGAACTTCATGTGGAGGGATATATCTTACATTGTAAAAGAGGTCATTGTCAATGGCCTTGCCAACAGGTTTTGGCTTCTTCTTTTTCTCTAATCCTTCATTCTTTACTTGGACTTGATCATTTTGTTGTATTATAGCTTTTCATTGTTTCATCAATTTATTCCTTTCTTTTATTTAGCTTCATTCTCTATCCTTTAAGGCTAACACATTCCTCATTGATTCATTCATTTGAAGCAAGAGGGATTCATATCTAATTAGTTTTGTCTACAGAGTCAAATTTTATATGTCACTAAATTTCAAATATAAGGATATGACAATCTTTCTTTTTATGCTGCATGATTCTTTTTCGAATATGGGGAAATTTGCAAAGTGTCTGTTGAGCTTTAATAATCCTTTTAGGTTGGTTGTCTAAAGTTTCAATTTTGGGCTGCTAGAACTAGCTAATTCCCGATGATTTTGGTCCCTTGAGCAACATAATCTCAATAACTTTCAAACTTTGTTGTGCCATGTAGTGACAAGTGTTATTTTTTGTTGCCTTTGATGTTCGTTAGTTTTTTGTTTTGAAACATAAAGAATTCAAATCTTGAATTGATTTTAACTTTTTTCTATCACCATTACATTGAGGCATAAGTCTGATCTCTGTTTTCCTCTTTTCTTTTCCTTTATTTTCATTTTTTTTCTTTTCTTTTCTTTGTTCTGCAGTTTCTCTATGCACCACTTTCTCCCGGCAAGATTTTTTTTTTTGTATATATCCTTGTATTTCCTTTTTAAACCTTCAATCTCTTTTATATTATAGTGTAAAATTTCTTTAAAATTGTAATTGCTTACTAAGAACAATATTTTTGTAATGAAACTACATCAAAATATTAAATTTGTCCTTGGAAGAGCAAGAAAGGATAAATTTGTGAAAGTTGTTATAATATATAGGCATCCATTATTAATTATTTATTTATTGTATTTATTTTTAAGTCTTCAAGGAAACATTATTGCACAAATGCATGTAGATGGGAAAAAGAACATGGATGACGAATGTTGCCTTTAAAGCTCACTAGATCCTTACCACTTTTTTCTTTTTTACTCTTCATTTCTGTTTTCTTTTCCCAATTTGATATTTATGTTTTGAACTTTTCAGTAAGCTGCCATATGATTAGGAAACCATTTGTGGTTTGATTGGTTTTAGTGCTTACTATTTACTCTTTTTATTAATGTAGCTTTTGTTTAAAGCAATTAAAGTTATATAAGACACAAAATCAGAAGATTTTTAACTAGAGGCATGTCAGTGACATTATAGAAGGTAGAAATCCATGTGTTTCTTCTTATTCTAGAGGCATATTCACTTAGGTAATGATCAAAATCAATTTATGTTACCCTAGACATTCATTTGTTTCTCTTTTTAAACAAAAAGAATTTAAATCTTATACTAATTTCATAATTGCATTTTAGGAACTAATAATATTAACCTTAGCCTTCCCATTTCCTTTTCTAATTGTTTTGTTTCTTTTCATTTTGTAGTTTCTCTATTCCACTTTTTCTTGGCATGATTGATTAGTCTATACATACTTGGGCATTATTTTCCTCTTATATTATAGTTTATACTATTAATGGTTTCTTCATAATTATTTAATTGCTTACCAAAATAATTTTTTTCTAATGAAACTGTACTTATTGAAACCATCCCTGAATATAAAGACAGATCAATAGATCACATGTTTGTGCCTAAGAAATATAAATTTCTAGTCGATTGTTAAACTATTAATGTTTTCTTCCTTTTATGCTTTTCAGCCTTTATGGGAATACATGAAGATGGGATCATAATATAACCAACACCCACTCATATACTTAAAAAATTTGTATAATAGTATTCTGCTCCCTTGTTAGATACCAAGTATTTAATGACAAATTCATTTTGCAATTTAATTTTAGTTTTATACAAACTAAATCTCTCATGAGCTTTATTTTTAAGATGCAAAAATTAAACATACTAGCAATTTAAGTATTTATCAATGAATATCACAAATATGTCTTTCCTCCTAATATTAGTGTGTTGTACAAATCATAAACATCACTATAAATTAATTTTAACATGTTTGAGGATATAATTTTAATTATTTTTGTTAGCATACAAGTCGTGCATTTATTTTTAGATTTATCAAAGTATGGCAACACGTTCAATTTAACCATATTATGCAATCTTCTAAAGTTTATATGCCTTAAACTATTATGTCATAGAAAAGAATGCTTAGCAATATAAGCATAAACATTAACATTATTATTAGCAACAACATCAAGTTTAAACATGCCATTACAAAAATAACCATTTCCCATAAACACAGTTCATTTGGAAGGATAAAGTTGTTAATCTTAAATACAAGTTTGAATCTAAGTTTGTTTTAAAGACTACCTCATATCATATTTTTCTTACCTTCTAGAACATAAAATATATTAATAAAATTGATAACTCATTTAGAAGTGAATTGCATTTCTACCTCCCTAATTCTTATGACAAAAACTATAGTGGAATTTCACATGTACATAGCAGTACCACCATTTACTAGTTTCACAGCTTTAGAGTAACTTTTGTTCTCTTAAACATGTTGGGCAACATCAAAATTAACCTATAAAGTAATGTCATCCTTAAATGAATCGATCTTTGTGATCATAGGAATCATTTTTTTATTTGTTGCTCTAAAGGGGAACTATTTCTTTTCCCATTTTTTTCACTCGTTAAGATGACACTCATATTTGTTGTGTTCTTTTTTGTTGCCCTTTTTTTATTTGCTTCTTGATTTTCTTTTGTTATCATTAGATTGATTCTTTCTCTTGTTAGTGAACTTGCTCGATTGTCTTTTCTCAACAAATTAATCTACTGCTAGCCTACCATCAGTCATCTTAAAATTGTTAAATTTTGATACCAAAAATTTCTTATTAGTTACATCCTTTTGTATATACTTTATCTCTAATTTTTCTCATAGACTAGTGACCAAAGCCATCATTGAGGACAAGTGGCTGCTGCTGTTAGCTGCCACCTCCTCTTTCCTTCCTTTCCCTCCTCTTTCAAATCATCCTAGTACAAGTAAAACATTCAAAAAAAAATGAAAATTAATAAAACATAAAAAGAGTAAGAAAGGTTAAAAAATTTATATATAAAAAAAGATTAACTTAATCAAACCTTGTTAATTTAAACTAGTTAACTCCATTCCATGCCCTTTGTTCGAACTCATAACCCATGAACTTTAATTGGAATTAATACTCAAATCCTTCTCAAACATGGAAACATGACTCAAACTAAACACACTCCCCACAAAAATCAAACATGAAATTTCTCACCAAGCACCACATTACTAGTACCATTCTTAGTATAACTCAAGCCTATATATGATTCAATAAAAATCTCTAGTAACAATGAGATGTTTTTTCAAATCCTTATCAAAGCTAGCAAGAGCCTATTCTTTCAAATTTTTTCTTTCATTTTTTGGGTCTAGATATTAAAACTCCAAAAAGGAATGAAATCAAAAATTTCTTTAAGCAAACTAAAAGTAATAAAACAATAGAAGCTAAAATTTTTTAAAACAAAAAAGACAGAGATTAATGCCTCCCCTATTTGTTAGAGTAGATTCAAACCTGGGGCCTTTTTTTTTCTTTTCTCTTTTCCTTCAAAGACTAAAAGAAAAAAGATAATGATTTAAAAAAAAAATACTACTTTCAAAAAAATGAAACCCACTCCTTCCCTTGTTTATTTTTTCAAAAATAATCAAGAAAAATAAAAATAAAAATAAAAAATTAATAAAAATTAGTTAAAAAAAAAAGGAATAAATAGGACTTCATGTCTCTTTTTACTTTTAAAGCCTTGTCCAAGATTAGATCTTGCCTTAAAGGCTTCAAATCAAACCATAAGCTCTTGAATCCAACAAAAAAATGCCCTTGTCCCCCCTAGAACCTATGGAGAAAAATGAGTTAGGGTTGAGATTTTCTTTGGAAGTTCTTAGGGTTGAGAAAAATGAGTTAGGGTTGAGAAAAATGCCCTTGTCTTGATTTTTTCTTATGTGAAATGAAAAGGGGTTAATATATAATTTTATTTGTAATTATGCATGATATGTTAAATCTAACCTAACCTTTCAAAAGTAACAAATCAATAAACTAAGAATTTTTTTTATAACAATTCTAGCTAACAGTTAAGCCAGATTAGCAAAAAACATTTATGTTGCTAATATGGCATACTGATAAGAAAGGAAGTTGAGGTGTATTAAAGACAACAATAACAAAGTGCCACCTCTCAATTGGTCCAAGCCTAAACCCAAATCTACTTGAAATCCAAATAGTAATAACTCATTAACCTATTATATATAATAATTTGATGTAAAGAATTAAGAAAACATTAAAACATGTAATTCTAAAAGGAAATTTAATTAAACATAAAAGATAAACTTAATTAAGTAAAGATAAAATTATAAATATATTGTATATAAACATGATACATGACCTTAGTTAGTTTCTCTCTCTAGGAAAATATTTTGTGAAAATAAGAATAAAGAGTCATTCATAGCAATAAAAAGAAAGAAACATTTGTGAGAGAAAATTCTTAAGTAAGATAGTGAGTGATTGAAAGAAAAAAAAAAGTGAGAGAGATAATTGTTATACAGACCATATGGTCTATGAGAGTTAAAAGAGAGCAAAAAGCAATAGGAGTTAATTACTTTCATAAGACTTATATCAAAGATAGTGGTAGCCCACACTTCTCTTTAACCTTTTTATTTGAGTTTTAGAATTTAAGGACTATAAAATCCAATTTATGTGTTGTTGGGATTTGGGGCATTTGTTTAAAAATGCTAATTATTGGTTAATTTGTTATGAGCTAGAGGCATATTAATTGTTATTATAATTTTCTTTTTCAAAGTTTTTACTTTTTTATTCTATTCCCTTTCTTGATTTTCTTAGTTTATAGCTTTCCTATGCTTTACAATACTAGATTTGTCTCCTTACACAATCATTTAATCTATGATTTTGTAAAATAGGAAAAAGAAAATCATTTATGGTTAAAGGAAATCAACTAATTAATTTTTATAATAGAATAGGCTAATGGAATAAATAATTTCTATTTATAATAAACTAGGCTATAGCTTTGTCACTTACTAATTATTTATTAATTAAATGCAACTTATTATCCTTGTATGCAACTTTTTGTTATTTGGAAATCATACAATGTTTATTATCCTTTAATATAATTACTCATTTGGGATATTGATTACTATAAAATTTCATCTTAATGCGACCACGATGTTGTAACCTAAGATTACATATGAATGGGAAGAAGTCAAGGTCATGAAAGCTAACATAATAGATACCTTATTGATGCTTAGCTTAGATGTAGTAATAAAAAGACATGGATACAATAACATAGTTGATTATATGCAAGTTGACTGTATGCATAAGTTCCCTAATTAATCATATGAGTTTATGAAGTATCTTAGCAAGACAAGTGACAAGCAATGTTTGATATGTTGAATCAGATGGTTGAGATAAGAGAGCATGTTGTACATATCAATGTTCTAAAGTTCCTTTTATATAGACACTGTTGTTCCCACAGTCTTGTATAGGTTGTAATTGTTGTCAATTAGATTTAAGTGTGTAAGAAGGTAAAAGCCACATGGAGGGGTAAGAACATAAAAGCCACATAAAAAGGGCAAGATAATAAATTCACCGCAAGTAAGCCCTATTGGGATTTTATGGAAGAGTATATAAAGGCCATCGGAAGACAACAAAAAGATGTGTCAGGGCAATTGAGTAAAACGGACAGAAAACCTAGACAACCAGCCGACCAAAGAAGAAGCCATTGGAAGAGAGAGAAAAATTATACATGGCAGAACAGTGGCCGGTTGGAAAAACAAACACCACCAATAAGAAAGAGAAATCGGTGTGTAACGGCACACCACCGGCACACCAGCAGTCGGCAGCTGAGTAGATCGGCACACCAGCAGTCGGCAGACGGTGAGAGATCCGGCGATAGTAGAAGGAGATCCGGCTGGGATGGGGACAAATCCGGCTGGGACAGAGGAGATCCGGCAACAGCAGAAGGAGATCCAGCTGGGACGGCGACAAATCCGGCTGGGACAGAGGAGATCCGGCAACGGCGTGAGAGAGAGCCGGCTGGGACGGTGAGAGATCTGGCAGAAGGAGATCCAGTCAACGGTGAGAGATCCGGCAGAACAGGGATCCGGTCAATGGTGACAGATCCAGCAGACGGTGAGACAAATCCGGCAGAAAGAGATCCAGTCGACGGTGACAAATCCGGCAGAATAGGGGCTGGACAAAAAAAAAAAAAAAGGAAACGTGAGGCGAGCCGTGAGACAAGGAGACGGGTGAGACCGAGACGGTGAAAGCAGGAGCTGTGTGAGACAACCTAGAGAAGGAATTTGGTGAAGCATCGGAAAGAACTCAACGTATTTCCAAATTTCTTCAAGAGAGGTTAAAGAGCGTTGCGGTGAACTTCTAAGCGGCAGTGGAGCAGCCTTTCAATTCAACAGAGGCAAGACAAGTTATAAGAAGGGTAGACACAGTAAGTGATACTCTTTGTATTGTACTTACTTAGTATTTGCAATAGTGAAAGGAGTAGAAAATTAAGACATCCATTGTAACTAAAATTCTCAAGTATAGTGGATGGTCTCATTAAGGGAGAGTCCCTACCACCGTGGATGTACGTCACATTGACGGAACCACGTAAATCTCATGTGTCCTTAATTTGCTTTACATTCTGTGTTTTGAATTGAGTTATGAAAGCAGCTAAAGTATCAGCCAACCCATAACCTAACGAAGGCCTAAACAAGAACATCCGAATTGTCTATTAGACAAGGTGTTTGAAAGGTGACTTTGGGGACTATTGTGATTAGTAGGTAGCAATAGATCTACCTTAGTTGAGTCTGACAAAGAGTTCGCTTTTAAGAAGAGATTGAAATTGTTCACTTACCTGCGAATTACGAATTATGGTGATACTGATTCACCCCCCCTCTCAGTATCACAAACTAGTAGATCCTAGGGAGAAGTCGGGAACTTCAATTGGTATCAGAGCACAGGTTCACCAGTTTGAAGTTTAATAGCTTGGTGTACTAGTTTGAAGGGATCTAGAAGTTTGACTTGTTCAGCACACTGAGAAATGGAAGCCGATACCAGCACTAGCACCACTTACAGCAAGAAGGTTCCAATCTTCAACGGAACCAACTATCATATGTGGAGAGCAAGAATGCAAGTGGTATTTGCAACCATGGGCATGAATGTGGTGAAATGAGTACAGGAGGATTTTGTGGATTCGAAAAAAGGTAAAGACCCAATCTCAGAGGAGTTAAGGTAGTTTGAGATAAATGGGAAGGCCTCAAATGTCATCATTTCAACATTGACAGATGCTGAGTATGCTAAAATTATGGACTGCAAATCTGCCAAGGAGATATGGGACAGATTGTAGAAAGTCTATAAAGGTGATGGTAGAATGAAGGAGGCTAAGCTTCAAGTGTTCAAGGAGAGATATGAATCTCTCAGAATGCAGAAGAATGAGACAGTTCAAGAGTTCTTCACCAGGGTTATTGACGCTCTAAACGATCTGAGAAGTCATGGGAAGAAGAAGAAGGACTCATTTATTGTGAAGAAAATTTTGAGAATTCTACCTGAGAGGTTTGCTTCAAAGGTGGTAGCCATAGAAGAGAGTAGAGATCTCAATTCTATGTCTCTGCATGATCTTCAGTGTAATCTCATTGCATATGAGATGAGAATAAAGTCAACTGAGAGCTCCTCAACGTCAAAGGTATCAAAGGTGGCAGCTTTCAAAATTATGAAATACTTAAAGATAAAAGAAAAGGAAGAATCATCCAGTTAGGATAATGATGATGATGAGGAAGAAAGTGAAGGTAAAGTATTGGCTTACTTCACAAGGAAATTCAAAAAGGGGTCTAAGAAGGGAAAAGGACAGTTGTCCTTGAGATGTTATCGTTGTGGGCAAACTGGACACTTTGCTTCTCAGTGCAAAGTGAAACTTGATTATGAAGATGAGGATGGTGATGATGAGCAGAATTCAAGATGGAGAAGATCATCATTCAAATCAAAGAAGTCTAGTAAGAAGATTGCGAATCCATAGAGGAAGACAAGAGGTTACTCAAGAGTTATGTGAGTCAAACAAAAAAAGCTGAATGAGGAGGAAGATGAAGACTCATCAGATGAGTATGTCTTTATGGCATCAGCACAAGGTGGTAGCTTAACCTCTGAAGAGGAAGAGGAAGTTGATGAAAAAGAGCCAGATCTTGAAGCTAAGCTGGAAGCAGCTTTAAAGGAGATAATCAGAAGGGGCAGAACCATAAGAAGGTTGGAGGCCCATATAAAACAAGTTGAAGCAAAGTCTGAGGAAGCTGAAAGTCAAAATGGTGAAATAAGGGCTGAGCATATTGACTTGAAAAGAAGATTTGAGGAACAGATCAAAATATGTGAAGACCTTATAGTAGAGCTTAGCTTAAGGGCTTCAAAAATTGAAGAAATGGAGAAAGAGTCACTGAGACTTCAGCAACAACTCAAAAGTAGCAAAGAGGACTTGCAGAAGCTTGAAATGATAGGAGAAACAAGTTTTGGAAAAAAAAAAGAAGAATGTAGAGAAAGTGCAGCAATCTGAGGCTGCATTGGCTAAAGAAAATGAGAATATGCCACAGAAGTTGAAAGAGAAGGTTGTGACTTAGAAGAAGATAGCTGAGAATAAAGAAGATCTAAAGAAGCAACCTAGGGTGGCAAACAAGAAGGAAGAAAAGAAAGTCGGGCAGCAGAGGGCTATGGTTGAACAGAAGAAGGAGAAGAAGGTGACTGAAATGGAAGTCACACAAGCAAAGAAGCCAGTTACCTTGCCTACATAGCAAGCGATGAACAAAAGAAGACAAGCAGTGATCAGACCCAAGAAGAGGCAGTTTCAAGGTCATTGCCTTTATTGTGGAGTTTGAGGTCATAAAGCAAGTAACTGCTGGTGGAGAAGGCCAGTATATGTCTCCAACTTGAGAAGATACGATGCTGCATACAAGGGGAGACAATACAGAATTCAGAAGAGAACACCTGTTGTGAGTTCTTACACATACTGTAAAAGGCAAGGACACGCTGACAAGGATTATTAGTGGAAGCCCAAACCAGTGGTTTCAAAGAACAAGTTTGCTATATTGGCAGACTTGGAACAGTGTGAAAGGTGTGGGCAGGATGGCCATAATGCCAATAGATGCATGACACTTCTCCTTGAACAAGAAAAGGCACTCAATGGCACAGTGAAAACAAGTGATGCAGTCAAAGCTGAGAAAAAGGAAAAAGCTATCTTCCAGCCAGTTCAAAAGAAGGAATATAAAGCTAAAAGAGAGGTGGCTAATATAGCTGAAATTGCACTCAAAGCTGACTGCAAGGATAAGCAGTGGATCCTTGATAGTGGATGCACTTCGCACATGACGAGTGATAAGAGTAAATTATCAAAGCTAAACAAATCAAGAGAAGGCAGAGTCAAGTTTGGCAATGATGATTCACTCAACATCAATGGTCAGGGGTCAGTAAAGATTGGAAGAGGAAAGCTAAAGGATGTTCTACACGTTAAAGGACTCAGATATAATTTAGCATCTGTCAGTCAGCTATATAACAAAGACCATAAGGTAATATTCACAAAAACAGGTTGCCAAGTAAAGAGTAAAGAAGGCAATACTGTTGCAGCCGGGAAGAGAACAGCTGGAAATTTATATGTGATTGATGAAAACAAGACAAGCAGCTGTTTACTCACCAAAGAAGAAGAAAATCAACTCTGGCATAGGAGGCTAAGACACCTGTCACAGAAAAACATAAGGAAGCTAACCACTACTCATGCAATCAGAGATATTCCCGACCTCAGGAGAGAGAGAGAGTATGTTTGCTCAGCATGCTCTAAAGGAAAACATGTCAGAAAGAAGTATAAGACCAAAGAGTTCAGTTCTGAAGCAGTGCTTGACATTGTGCATACTGATTTGTGTGGGCCGATGAAAACAAAAGGGTTGAAAGGTGAGAGGTACTTCGTCTTGTTTGTTGATGATTATTTCAGAAGGACCTGCATCATGCACCTTAAACACAAGTCAGAAGTTCTGAATTACTTCAAGAGATACAGAAGATTGGCTGAAAATAAGAGTGGAAAGAAGATCAAAGTATTGAGGTCAGATCAAGGCACTGAATTCACAAATGGAGCTTTTGAAGATTACCTTAAGAAGCATGGAATTCACCATCAGATGGCAATAGCAAGAACACCTCAACAGAACGGGGTGGTAGAGAGGAAGAATAAAGCTATGGTTGAAATGATAAGAACTCTACTACTGGAATCTAAGTTTCACACAAGATTTTGGACAGAAGCAACATTTACAGCCGTTCACCTACTGAACAGAGTTCTATTAAGACCTAATACTGATAAGACTCCATATGAGCTATGAAAGTGGGAAGAAGACAATAGCCAAGTATCTCAGAGTCTTTGGCAGCCCATGTTTTGTGAAGAACAAGGAGCAAAACTTGGGAAAATTCAACGCTAGGTCTGATGAAGGCATCTTTGTGGGATACTCAGCAAAGACAAAAGGTTACAGAGTTTTCCTGCATAAGCTGGGAAAAGTGATCACTTCCAGTGATGTAAGAATAGATGAGAATTGGAAAACAATGCAGAATGGAGAAGCTGAGGATAATAAAGAAGATGACTTCAATGTAGATGAAGAATCAGATCAACCTGAAGAAAAGGAACAAAAAGTAAGTTTAGA
The DNA here is from genome assembly GCA_037832385.1 of Rhizophora apiculata. NCBI lineage: Eukaryota > Viridiplantae > Streptophyta > Magnoliopsida > Malpighiales > Rhizophoraceae > Rhizophora > Rhizophora apiculata. The sequence goes on along the minus strand of CM075424.1, from coordinate 1,837,078 downwards.
CTCGGAGAAGAATGAGTCTGAAGATGAAGAAAGAGATCCTCTTGCAACTAAGATGGTGCGAGGAAGAAGGACAAAGAAAACATAGACCAGTGCTCATCAAGGAGATCAGATCGTAGGTGACCCATCAGCAGGAGTTACAACAAGAAGAAGAATGGTGGGAGCTACTGCTCTACTCTCACAAGTTGAACCTAAATCTGTTGAAGAGGCTATTTAAGACCAAGCCTGGGTCAAAGCTACCAATGAGGAGCTAGATCAAATTGAGAAGAATGATACATGGGAGCTGGTTCCAAGACCCACTAATAAGAAGCTATTTGAAAAGCACAGATTGAGTCTATCTGTGCAAATGCCTCCTCAAGCCTGAAGTTCAAGTAAATCCTTCCATCTTCACTTTGCGAGTTTTCCAAATTTGTAATTGGTTGGCAAAAGGGGAGAGAAGCAACAGTGCAGGAGGAGTTGTAAAGAAAGGGGGAGTGCATATTTAGGGGGAGTTGAAACTACTGTATAGTGGCTTTTGTCATGAGTGTTGCCAATAATTACAAAGGGGGAGATTTTTGTTCCCACAGCCTTGTATAGGTTGTAATTGTTATCAATTAAATTTAAGTGTGTAGGAAGGTAAAAGCCACACGGAGGGGTAAGAACGTAAAAGCCATATGAAAAGGGTAAGACAGTAAATTTACCGCAAGTAAACCCTATTGGGATTTCATGGAAGAGTATATAAAGGCCATCGAAGACAACAAAAAGACGTGTCGGGCAATTGAGCAAAACGAACAGAAAACCTAGACAACCAGCCGACCAAAGAAGAAGCCATTGGAAGAGAGAGAAAAATTATACACGGCAGAACAGTGGCCAGTTGGAAAAACAAACACCAACAGCAAGAAAGAGAAACTGGTGAGTAACGGCACACCACTGGCACACCAGCAGTCGGCAGCTGAGTAGATCGGCACACCAGCAGTCGGCAGACGGTGAGAGATCCGGCGACAGCAGAAGGAGATCCAGCTGGGACGATGACAGATGTGGCTGGAATAGAGGAGATCCGGTGACAACAGAAGGAGATCCGGCTGGGACAGAGGAGATCTGGCGACAGCGTGAGAGAGAGCCGGCTGGGACGGTGAGAGATCCGGCAGAAGGAGATCCGGTCGATGGTGAGAGATACGGTAGAACAGGGATCCGCTCAACGGTGATAGATCCGGCAGACGGTGAGACAGATCTGGCAGATAGTGAGACAGATCCGGCATAAAGAGATCCAGCAGAACAAGGATCCGGTTGACGGTGACAGATCCGGCAGACGGTGAGACAGATCCGGTAGAAAGAGATCCAGTCGACGGTGAGAGATCTGGCAGAACAGGGGCTGGACAAAAAAAAAAAAAAAAAAAGGAAACGTGAGGTGAGCAGTGAGACAAGGAGACGAGTGAGACAAGGAGACTGGTGAGACCGAGACGGTGAAAGCAGGAGCTGTGTGAGACAACCTAGAGAAGGAATTCGGCGAAGTATCGGAAAGAACTCAACGTATTTCCATATTTCTTCAAGAGAGGTTAAAGAGCGTTGCGGTGAACTTCTAAGCGGCAGTGGAGCAGCCTTTCAATTCAACAGAGGCAAGACAAGCTAGAAGAAGGGTAGATATAGTAAGTGACACTCTTTGTATTGTACTTACTTAGTATTTGTAATAGTGAAAGGAGCAGAGAATTAAGACATCCATTGTAACTGAAATTCTCAAGTATAGTGGATGGTCTTAGTAAGGGAGAGTCCCTACCACCGTGGATGTATGTCACATTGACGGAATAACATAAATTTCGTGTGTCCTTAATTTGCTTTACATTTTGTGTTTTGAATTGAGTTGTGAACGTAGCTAAAGTATCAGCCAACCTATAACCTAACGAAGGCCTAAACAAGAACATCCGAATTGTCTATTAAGTAAGGTGTCTAAAAGGTGACTTTGGGGACTATTGTGATTAGTAGGTAGCAATAGATCTACCTTAGTCGAGTTTGAGAAAGAGTTCGCTTTTAAGAAGAGATTGAAGTTGTTCACTTACCTGCGAATTGTGAATTGTGGTGATATTGATTCACCCCCCCTCTCAGTATCACAAACTAGTAGATCTTAGGGAGAAGTTGGGAACTTCAGACACCAAATTAGAGTTCTACATAAATGGAAAAGTTGTAGCCTTATTTCCTTTGTTTTCTTAATCATAATAATAACTCAATTCAAACTTCTAAATTAAAAGTTATACCTAAAATACTGAATAGTAGTCAATCAATAATGGGATATAATTATGATAGGATTTGGTTTTTTAGTATAGGTAGGACTCCTTTTCAAAAACAACTCCAAATCAAATGATGAATTTTGTCAGTGATTCTTTTTTACTTCTTACTCTTCCATCAATATTTCCTCCATTTTATGTCAAAAATTCATTTGAAATATTCACATTACTCCACTCTTACAAAAAAAAAAATGTAAAATATGCATAATTTAAAACATAAGTGGGAATAATAACACAAACATAAGAGTCAAATTAGATGAAAATATATATCAAATTAGACCCTATTACCTTCTCCATTTTCTCTTTTCTTAGCTTGCTTCTTCTCTTTTTTCTAATCCTATCTCTCCTTTATGTCCCTCCCTTTATATTAGGACAACTTTTTTTCTTTTGCTCTTATACCCTTAGTTAATCTCAAAAAATTCATTGGCCTATATGATGCAGCTAAAATTTCTAGTATGGAGAAAGTGAATTAGGTTTTAGTCAAATGAAGAGTTGTACCTTATCTCTTATCTTTATTTTACCATAAGAATCAAATATTTTGGAAGTTTAGAGCAAAAGTTATGCCAACAAACTAAATAATAGTTACTTAATTATGAGACAATATCTTGATTAATCTCTATTTCCTATTTAGGATTGGATTTTTTTTTTTAATTTCTAAATGTGATGACATGTTCCAAAAATTCATTAGATCTTATTTTTTGATATACTAAACAATATGAAGGGAAAGTTATTGGGATAAAGAAATAGCAAACGAAGAGAAGCTCTTTCTATCAATGAAAAAATCAAACCTACTAGCCAACAATAACAAAATTGTCAAAGTCATTGGAGGTAGTCTTCTAATGATAAAGCCCCCTTCATAACCAACTAACATCATTAAGTTGACTAGTGGCACTGAAGATGGCGAGCGTAAGGCTTTGCCTTGTGACATGGTTCTATCTTAAGTTAAGGACTAGCAATGTTCCATGATCCATAACTGAGGGACTAACCAAGTCCAATGTTTTTTGATAAAATACAACTTGGTAACCATCCAAACTTAGTGCCTTGAAAGGTCCCATGTCAAACAAAGTCTTCTTCACACCTTCATCATTAAAAGGCCATGTAAGAGCAAACATATCTAAAATAGATAAATGAGGAAAGCAACTGGGAAATGGAAAAACGTTTGAAATAGTGCCCTTTTTCAAAGTTAACTATTTAAAATGATTACAAGCTAAAGCTACAACAATACACTTCTCCAAATCCATCCCTTTATGTGATCTCATAAAGCTTCAATTTTATTACGTTTTCTTTGGACCACAATGTTTACTTACAAGTATTAGGTATTTTAGTCACCATTTGAAATCCACTAGGTCAAATATTTTTGGAGCCAAAAGATCTCCTCTTAAGCCAAAATTGCTTCTAATTCATTTTATAAATGATGCTTCAAGGCAATAAGACCCATTGACATGAGATTCTCCATAGCTAGTTGGCCACCCTAAAGTCATGCTAAAAGATGTTTGCTCCATGAAAAGGCATTACCAAAAGCTTTTTTTTATTCCATTCCACTAAAATAGAAGAATGTTCTAAAAATGCAATAGGGATAGCCACCTGTTGATTCCATAAGTCTCTTAAAAGCATACGAAAATCCTTAAGAAGAAGTAATGCTACCTAAAACTAAAAATGCAGTCTTATTTATGCATTTGTTGAATCCCATTCAACCATACTAGTAAAGGAAAATGCTTAAAGCTAACTTGCAAAAAATGAAAAATCACCACCACAAGCCAACAAAGCCTTCACTACACATTGCACAAAGCTTTTTCTAACCTGCAAAGTACTCTTATTTATAGGGTTTTTCCTTTTAGCCAAGTTAACTGAGGTCCCAAGAAGCCTAAGTCTAACAAAGATAGCTCATTGATAAACTCAAAGAAAGACCCCACTTATAATCTTAGAGGTGACTTAGTCCCATTTTTTTCTCTAAATGCACTACCAAATAAAGGGACTACGACAGTGGTTCTCACACAATGGTTATAAACCATTGCATAAAACCCCTAAGATAGCATTAATAACCACTGCATAAATATATTGTGGCAATAGTTGACATTGGGCAGTGGTTATAAGCTAGTGGTTCAAAGTTGCTATGTTATCTTAAGAAAAAGCAGCAGTTATAAATGTTTATGTAATGATCTTAAACTGTTGCCTATTTTTTTTCTAAAAAAAGTAATCAACCATTACCTAATCTTTCTTTTTTAAAAAAATAAAGGCATAAGGCAAGGGTCTTGAATCGTTGCCTTTTTCTTTTTTTTTTTTTTCAAAAAAAGGAATAAGGTAGTAGTTTGGATTGCTACCTACTCCATTTAACATTAAAGATATAAGGCAACAGTTTTAAACTACTACCTATTCTTTTTCTAAAAATGGAATAAGATAGTGGTCTTGAATTGTTGCCTAATTTTTTTCTTGAAATGGAAAAAGGTAGAAATTTGAAATTACTACCTAATCTTTGTGGTTAAAAAAAGGGCTAAGGTAATGGTCTTGAACAATTATCTATTTTTTGAATAAGGTAGCAGTTCTAGACCACTACCTAATCATTTTATTATAAAAATAAAGGGATAAATTTATTTTTAATTCTCCTAATCTAATTCAATTCTTTGACTTAAGAGTGTACAATTCATTTTGATCTACTTTTCTTCCTAAACAATTTCAGGCATCAAGGGTTTTTTACTTTGTTAGGTTAGAATTGATCGGTATTTTGATTGGATTGTCTCTAAGACTATATAGGGTTTGCAAAATTGATTTCTAGTTTTGATTTGTTTTGTTGCTAGTTTTGATTAACTTCTACAATAAAGGGTGGGATGGAAAGGAAGGGACAATGGCTAGTGGGAATTTCATGTAGAGGGTTATAACTTATGTTGTAAATGAGGTCATCGTCAATGGCCTCACCAATAGGTTTTGGCTTCTTCTTTTCCTATAATCTTTTTATTTTTTATGTAAATTTGATCACTTTGTTGTATTATAGCCTTTCAATGTTTCATCAATTTATTCCTTTCACTTATTTAACTTCATTCTTTGACCTTTGAGGCTAACACATTCCTCATTGATTCATTCATTTGAAGTGAAAGGGACTCATATCTATTTAGTTTTGTTTACATTGTCAAATTTTATATGCTACTAAATTTCAAATATGAGGACATGACATTCTTTCTTTTTATGTTGCACAATTCCTTTTCAAATATGGGGATATTTATGACGTGCTTGTTAAGCTTTAATAACCCTTTTAGGTTGGTCATCTAAAGTTTCAATTTTGGGCTGTTGAGACCAGCCAATTCCCAGTGATTTTGCTCCCTTGAGCAACACAACCTCAATAACTTTAAAACATTGATGTGCCATACAGTGACAAGTGTTACTTTTTTGTTGCCTTTGATGTTCGTTAGTTTTCAACATAAAGAATTCAAATCTTTAAATGATTTTGGTTTTTGTTTGTCTCCATTACATTAAGGCATAAGTCTAATATTTGTTTTCCACTTTTCTTTTCCTTTGTTTTCTTTTTCTTCTTTTCTTTGTTCTACAGTTTCTTTATGCACAACTTTCTCTTAGCAAGATTGTTCTATTTATACATATCCTTACATTTCCTTTTTTCCCTTCAATCTCTCTTATATTACAGTGTAAATTTTCTTTATAATTGTAATTTCTTACTAAGAATAGTGTTTTTGTAGTGAAACTACACTGGAATATTAAAACTATCCTTGGAAGAGCAAGAAAGGATAAATTTATGAAACTTTTTATAATAAATAGACATCTAATATTAATTATTTCTTTGTTTTATTTTTTAATTTAAGTCTTTTAGGACATATTATTGCACAAATTCATGTGGATAGGAAAAAGAACATTGATGAAGAATGTTGCTTTTAAAGCTCACTATATCCTTAACTTTTTTCTTTTTTGCTCTTATTTTCTATTTTCTTTTCCCAATATGATATTTACATTTTAAAGCTTTTGGTAAATTATTGTTTGCTTGGGAAACCATTTGTGGTTTGATTGGTTTAGCATTTCTTGTTTACTCCTTTTATTAATCTAGTTTTTGTTTGAAGCAATTCAAGTTACAACAAACACAAAATCAGAGGATTTTAACTAGAGGCCTGTTAGTCATGTTATTAAATGGTAGAAACACATGTGTTTCTTCTTATTCTAGAGGCACATCCACTCAAGTAAAGATCAAAATCAATTTATGTTATCTTAGACATTCATTTGTTTCTCTTTTTAAACAAAAAGAATTTAATTCTTATAATGATTTAACAGTTGCATTCTAGGAACTGAAAATGTTAACTTTAACATTGTTTTATTTCTTTTCATTTTATAGGTTCTCTATTCCAATTTTTCTTGGCATGATTAATCAATTTATACATACCTGGGCATTTTTTTCCTCTTATATTACAATTTATACTATTAAAAATTTCTTCATAATTATATAATTGCTTACCAAAATAATTTTTTTTAATGAAACTCTACTTGTTGAACCATCCTTGAATATAAAGAAAGATCAATAAATCATATGTTTATGCCTAAGAAATATAAATTTCAAGTTAATTGGTAAACTATTAATGTTTTCTTCCTTTTGTGCTATTTAACCTTTGTGGGAATACATTAAGATGGGATCATAGTACAACCAACACCCATTAATGTTCTATAACTAATAATAGTTTAAGTGTTCTTACATTCCCATAACAAAGCCATTAATCTTCTACTATAGGTGTAAGTTATTAGCATGTCCCACTGATCTTGATAATTGTGCTTTGGATGCAAGTTATTTAACAACTTATTGGTATGTCTTCCATATATATTGTCCATTTTGGATTCTTTTTGATTATATATGACAATTTTGCTAGCACAAAGATGTATACTAATTTTCCTACAAATGATGTTTTAGGCAAATTATTGGAGGTGTTTTTCAAGGTTGTTCCAACAGGCTTCCAAGTGTTCTTTTAAAGTTGAACATTGATGAAAAATTTGTGCAATCATTGGCAAAAATAGGTTAATGGCCATGATAACATGTAGAACTAATTCTTAATACTACTTGTTTCTTAGTACACTCACACTTTGTTAGATGTATGCCAGTTGGTAAAAACCTTTGGCCGTTAAATACTTAATTGTCTTCTAGTACTACTACCATTACCTTCTTCTATGATCATTTCAAGGTCTCATGCATCGAAGGCATAAATATGGCTAGTTTTGGATACATCTAATGTTTGTTCTATCTCTCTCTCTCTACATTGGTCTTGTGAGGAAAAGTATGTGGATTGTTGCTAATTTCCTCATGAAGGCAAAAGACCATTACCTCATAGAAGACAAGAAGCAAATTGAGGATATAGAGAAGAAGATAATGCAATTGCACTATATTTTCTCTAGTTTGAATGTTTTATAGATAGCATATGAATTTCTTTATCTGCAATGGATTGAATCAAGTATGGAAAATTAACTTGAATTTCTATTACTATCTCCTCCTAATTGTTACTTATTATTTTTAATTGAGCATAATATTTACATGTCAAATGCTTATTATGCTTGAGTGAGATGACTCATTTCTTTCATTTTGATCTTTGCATGATGCTGTTAATTATACAACATTTGGTTTAGATTATGGATGCTTTCTAAATTCATTGTCAACAAAATGTGTTCTTTAAGGACAACTTAATGAGTAATCAATCTTTTAAATTTTATTCAAATAATTGTCATAGCTGTCATAGTTTTGTAACTTTGAAACAGTTAGAGAATTACTGCCTATTTTCTTAAAAAATGACTATGTATTCTCTTAAAAAACTACCACCTGTTCACTTAAAAAACCATTGCCTATTGCTTAAAAAATTGTTACCTATTTTCTTAAAAAACTGCTATCTATTCTCTTAAAAAACTCTTATTTATTTCCTTAAAAATTTATTACCTATTCCCTTACAAACCTACTACTTATTTACTTAAAAAACTACAATCTATTTGCCTAATAAACTACTATTTATTTCCTTTAAAAATTACTACCTATTTGCTTAAAAAACCGCTGCCTATTTGGTTAAAAATTGTTATCTATTTCCTCAAAAAACCATTGTTTATTCCCTTAAAAAATTACTACCCATTCTATTACGAAACTGCTACTTATTCACTTAAAAAACTACTACCTATTCACCTAATAAACTGTTATCTATTTTATTAAAAAACTATTACCTATTCACTTAAAAAACTATTGTTTATTCCCTTAAAAAACCATTGTTATTTCCTTAAAATATTACTGCCTATTTTGTTACAAAACTACTACTTATTCACTTAAAAAATTGCTACATATGCTTAATAAACCATTGCTTATTCCTTTAAAAAGCCATTGCCTATTCACTTAAAAAACCACTACCTATTCTCTTAAAAAATTATTACCCATTCTCTACAAAATAACTACCGATTATCTTAAAACATTACTACTTATCTTAAGATGCCTTTAGGCAATGGTTTCATATACATTACTATAGGTAGAGAAAATTACTGCATTAGATTTATTGCAGTGCTTGCAAATGTAGTGGCTTGAAAGCGACTACATTAGACTTTAGGTTGTTTACTTTTGTGTTCATTGGTGATCTAGTTTACTTTCAAGTAGGCAATGGCTAACATGCTTTCTTGAACTAAAAAGAAAATGGGAACATATGGACAAACTACTTTTTGCAACTATAGTCACAAGTTTACCATGTGCTTCTCTAGAAACTAGAAATCCTATAAAGTATAATGGATTTCATACACATAAATCAAAAACAATATTCATTTTGGATGTTTTAAAACAAATATGATAAAAAGTAGTAAAAAACAACATATATATATATGAATGACAAACACACCAATGAACAATCAATCGACCCATTTTGAATTTTTTCGAGACAAAACTATTCCATTTCATAGATCCGCACATAAACACAAAAGTTATGTCATTTAACGTGTAGACAATGTGAAATCTTTTGTCATCCTTAGTTTACATTTCTAATTTACTTTTGTCGTTTGCTTTTTTCCTTCAACTTCTCTCTCATTTGCAACTGCAGCAGCGACAAAAATCTTAAGAACCTCATTGTCATGAAGAGATAATTAGGACCAAATTTAAAATCCAAAATATGTTACCACTTGTGATTAGTTTATGTGACAAGGATTTAAACGAGCTCAAAAAGTAATCTTACATTAGGTCCCATGATTTCATGCTGGAGATATACCATCAAACTCAACTACATCCATAAAAAATAGTAATTTAAGATCAAAGAACAACCAAAAGATAAGCAGGTCTCTTTCTTTATAGAAGACAAATGTTGGACATATTATAATTTTGTCTCATATATATTTTATTAATAGCAAAAAAAATTTTCAAATAAATTTCAAATTGTTACTACGACAGTTATTGCTATGATTCCCACTTTAAAGATGGAATGCACCTAGAGAAGGGTGAACGTGGGACTTTGTGCCTAATCTACACTATTATCCGTTTGCCTATGCCATTAGACAAATTATTGGTGTTTCTCATATTTTATGTTCATGCAGCTTACCATTCAATTAATTTTGTCTTCTGCATATATATCCTACACATTTTGTCCATGTAATACCCTCATAAAGGAGATGAGTCCAACGTTGTCTATAATTTTTTAATCGTCCAAAAGAAAAATGAAAAAAAAAAAGGTTAGTTAATGAGAATACCTGCTGCGGATGGTTCTTTACCACACCTCGCAACGCACCAAGGAGTACATGCCTCAGAAAATGCACCAGAACATCCAATGGTACAATTTTTGCACACAACTTAGGGCTTGCACTTCAGTTGCAAATTGTACGAGCATGACTACAAATGCCAACACCAAAAGTCTATGTATAATACCATTGAAGCGTGTATATATAATGTTACTGAACCTTTTAAAATAAATTAGACTACTTGCAATATCTATCTATCTAATTTTTGGACATTGTAAAGTCTACTATATTTTTTTTTTTCCTCAACTCTCTTCGCTTTATTATTCTTCATTTTTTTCACTGGTGGGGGAAAGGAATGCATGATCCCAAGATTTGTCAAATGATATGCACTTTATATAAGTATCATATCCTAAATCTATAGACATGAGATGTTTGTTCTCTCACCATTTTATACCTCATATGGCATCTTATCGATAGATTTGGACAAAAGTCTATTAAGAAAGTAAGTAGCAGTCTCAAGGCCATAAACTCAAGTCTCAAGATCCTTCTACCATCTTACATTAGAATAATTCTTTTAAGATCTAATATCTCTTAGTCCTAGTTTCAATATCAAACAACTTCTTGAGATGCAGAATTATGTGCAGGCATTCATAATATTCTTATGCCACCTTTGAAGGTTTAGAGACATACTAGCCAACATCACACATGTAGCATGATCATCATCATCCTTATGCTAAATTTATGCCTCCACTTCTTCCTCATCACCAAGACTAGGAAGATCCTCATTAAGGATGTAGAACTTCTTTTCTTACTTGAGAACAATTCTCAAGATTTTAAACTCGTTTGATGAGATTGTTCACTTCAACTATGCTTTGTATATATGGACAAATTATTAGTCATTTTGATCTAGCAACCTATATATATAAAGAGAGTGAGTATTAATATCATGCATACATACCAAAATTAGATTGGATCTTTAATCCTTATTTTAGTTATTCCCACTTTCTTATTTAAATCAATAAATCACATATGTTGACTTATCAATTACATTGCATGTGACTCTCATATCAATTAAATGACAGCCTTTTGTCTAAACAAATCACATATGCTACTCCTAACCATTGTTTCTAAATTTACGTGATCATGAGATAACTCATCCAAATCACACAAATATAGTTAATTAGGACCCATTAATTATATTCACATTATATGCACAAGAGTAAATATATGTTTAATTTTAATTATTGATATGTAAATTCAATGTTTATTTTAAGTTACCTATCCTAATAAGAGTCCTAATGAAATTAAAAAATAGTTTTCTAATTCAACAAGTAATATAAGTCATAAATCCTAATCCAATTAGGACATCTTCAATTTAGGTAAACACTATTTATAATCTATAATAATTTTTTAAATTATATTCAAATTAAATTTCCTTTGAGTCAATAACTTAATTGAATTAGGTGTTTCACTTCTGATTAATTTATAATCTTAAAAATCTAATCAAACTGAACTTATTGTTGTCCTAATTTAACATCTCTCTTACACACAGAAATGTTTCCTAATGCAACAGAAGCATGTTTACGACACGCATGAACGATGACTCCGGCGACCACTAACTTGTAGACACACATGCTACTATTAAAAGCAATAGCCACCACGCAGCAGCAAAGCCATGCCTTGCTGTCACTGTGGGTATGATTACCAATGCATGCATGCCACGCAAGGCTTGGCCTTGCGACCCAGTATGGCTTTCTTTAAAGCCATCAACGCTGCCATGGTTAAATTACCTAACAATCCCCAATAACGCCAAAATTAATTTCAGCCCCATTACTTCTATGGATTTCTCAAAACCATGGCACACAAAAGGGAGAACTTTTCTTTTTTGCATGGTGAGACACAATGTCGATTCTTTTTTTCCTTTTTTTATGTGTTTAACTAAAAACAAAATCAAGGAATTAATTGTAAACTTGTAATAACAATAAATAAACATATAAATCAATTGAATTATTAATCAATAACAATTAAACATAAAATTAAATTATATTTAACATGCAATTATTAAATGAATGTTTATCAAATAAATACCTAATGATATAGATATTTTAAAATTTTTTGAATCCACAAAGTATATCAGTAGGTTGTTAAATTTAATTACAACCTATACTAAAAGATGAGATAGTTAGCAATGAATTAAGTCTTCTTTTCTCTTTCAAGTGAAATAGATAAGTCATTGCAAACCATTACTATCCAAATGTTCGGCCTTTAATAGTATGCACACAAGAAACCATAGTGATAATTCTTAAGAACATAGACTCTTTTAGGGGAAGATAGAAATAAAAGGACAAACCAAAAGAGAATGCTAGCTCACAAGAATCAATTTGGTTGGCCATTTAGGGTTCTATTTATAGAGAACTTTGGCTATGTAAGGCCTAGTATTAACTTCTAATAAATTATACATTAGTTCCTATGATTTTAAATATTATATTTTGACTAAAAAATTTTCTTAAACTTTTTAATCAATTCTACCTTAACCTCTTTTTACATTTCTCATCATTTTTCTTTATATGTGTGATCTATTTAGATCTTAATATGTAGACAATGAATATAAATTATAGTTCCAAAAAATTTGATAAATTAAACTCTTTTAATTTATCATTAATATTCTAATTAATTAATTTATATCAATAAATCAAGATTAATGTCTAGACACATGTTATAATTACCTTAATATTAGAATTGTAAAAGTGGTTTGACTAATTCTTTTAGTACATAGTTTCTTATTGTAATTTAATTAATTTGTCATACTAATATTTTAATTAAATATTGAATATGAAATTAATATTTACTCCATATTATTTAATCATATTTGTTCTCAAGTAATAATATAACAATTGATTATATTAAGGGCATAACAACTCTTTATAATCATTATTCTATCTTGTGTAAGGATTTACTTATCTATCTATATGTAATCATTAAACGTTAGCAACTTGTTTTGAAGCCCGGGGGTATATTTTTATTATTAAGAGGATATTTTGTATTTTGAATGAAATGCAATTTTATTAATGTTTAATAAATTATAAAATTTATTTTTAACATAGATATACTAATAATTTACTAAATAATAAATTTTATTGATATATAAAATAATTATAAATTAATTATATAAATAAATTATACACTATTATTTTATTTTTTTACCAATTTTTTTATTTTTTTAAAATATAATAAATTATAATCAAATACTCAATTAAATCTATTAAAAACAAGTTTCCTCACCATCATTTTTACAACAACAATAAAAGCTCAACTATAATATCAAATAAATCCTTAGAATAAAATCAATCAATATTAATGGTCTATTAATTTTGTGATTGGTATATTATTTATTTTTCATATTACCAAAAATATGCAAAATTTTATTTGCAAGAAAAAAGATTAATTTTATTATTAATAACTCCTTTGGATTTCCTTGGAAACTATGGCCATCCCGTTCCCACACGAGCAAAGAATCTTATGTATTACATTGAGGCTTTCCATCTATATCTCACCCACGGCAGTCTAGTAACTCGAGATTTACTAAAAGAGATTTTTCAGCATAAGGAAAAAAACAAATGAAGCATATATATCATGTATCTTAATAAATAAATAATCCATCCCAATCAATCTTGAAAAGTATACCACAGTTTTTGTAGCCACTTCCCGTATACTTCTACTGTGTGTGAAATATTCAGTTTATCTAAAAATTTAAATTAATAAGTAAAAAAATCTATAAATATTATGATTCATATAAAATTTTTATATTTTATTAAGATGAAAAATTTTATATTTTTAATATTCTCTTTTGACATTTATTGGACTGAATTAAATGAGTCAAATTTTATTATTAGACCTATTAACATTATACTCAATTAATTAGATTAAAAATAACGAAATGGCCAAATCACTAAGTAAAGAGTATAAATAAAAAAAATAAATTAAATTTTAATATAATGTCAAATATTCTATAAAATTAAAATTTTGATTAAAAATTTATTATAATAAGTACAAAACTTTATAAATATTATAAACTATATAAAATTTGTATATTTTAACAATATAAAAATTTCATATTTTTACTTGATTTATTGAATCAAAATTGAATGATTGAAACATAAGTGTTATGTCTTATTAGTATTGCATTCAATTAATTAAATTAAAGATTATAGAAATAATCAAATTATAAATTAAATTCTAATACAATGTCAAATAACATTTTAAAATTTTAATTATTTTAAAACATTCAAACTAATAGATATAAAAATTTATAAACATTATAAATCATTTAATTTTTTATATTTCAACATTTGTTAAGTTTAGTAAACACATGAGATAACAAAATTAAATTAAATGAACTAAATTGAAGTACTATAACTAACTTTCACTTAATTAATTTAAATAAATATATGTGGTAAAAATCAAACCACTAAATTACGTGTATAAATAAGAAGATAAACTAAATTTTGATTCTATGAAAAATAATATTTTGAAATATCAAATCCTCCAAAAAAATTTTAGTTAGTGACAATATGAGAGTTTTTATATTTAAACATCATGAGAATTTTATATTTTTAATAGCATGAACACTTTTCTTTGTTGTTTTCTTATATCTTACATCAATTGTACACTCTTTTACCTTTGACTTTCTTTTAAGATAGGAAGATATTCAAAATAGATATGAAAATTTTCCTCTAATTAATTAGTGTAAATCAAACAATTATTATCTTTTTTTTTATGACAAAAAAAAAAGTAAGGGAAAAAAAATTAAGTACAAGACAATTAATCATTCTTAAGGATGACCAAATCAACTTAACTACTTGAAAATATGCTCCTAAATTGGGAAGAGCAAGTCTTGAAAACTTCAACTCCACTTTAGAGGTAAGGGCTTGAGAAGATTTATAAAACATTCATTTGTTCACTTAGACAACTTAGGTTTTCTCTCAATCTTCTTGTGAAATTATTAAAAGATGACATTGGGAAAAGAGAGAGAGAGAGAAAATGCTAGTTAATTATTTTCCAAGACTTGAACCACTGACAACTTATGTTGGATAAAAAGACAATAGGGTGTTAAAACGGAGAGTTGGACAAATTGAAAATTGTAGAACTACTTTAAGTCGTCTAACAAATGCCGTCATCATTAATGTAAAATTTATTTTCACTAATATGTAATAAGTATTATTCAAATATTTTAGTTAATAAATAATACAAGCATTTCATGCAAATGATTTTATAACAATGAACATCTCATTAATTTGATTAACACATTTAAGGCCTTGCACTTATATCCTTTTCATAGATATTTCAAAGTGAAGTCTTTTAACTAATTCCAACAACTTACATTTTATATCCATGTAAGCACATTCTAGGTACCCTAACCATAAAGAACTTTCCTAGGTCTATTTAGAGTTCAAAATTCATCATCCCTTTACAAATTATAAGTAGTAAATATGGGATGAAAACAATTAATTATAATATTGCAATTACACTAATAATGCATTTTGATTCATTATAAACAAGGCTTGACATAGCATTCTAGGTACCCTAACCATAAAGAACTTTCCTAGGTCTATTTAGAGTTCAAAATTCATCATCCCTTTACAAATTATAAGTAGTAAATATGGGATGGAAAAAATTGATTATAATATTGCAATTATACTAATGATGCATTTTGATTCATTATAAACAAGACTTGACATAGCATTAGTATTGAATTGAGTTTTCATCATTGGTGACTAATCTGTATAGGCTCGAGACTCATTCTACTTAATGTCTTGTTTATCAAATCTCTTGTTAGCCCTTTTGTCAAAGGATCAATCATCTTTTTTGCTCGATCTCGCAATGGCATTCACGATCACTCCATTTGTGATCAAATCTCTAGCATAACTGTATTTATGTCTAATGATTCTTGACTGACCATTATACTCTTGACTATAAGTTTTTGCTAGAGTTGCAACACTTTGTAATATATAAAACTAAGTGCTACTCACTTTGACTTCAAAGTAATCTTATAAAGCCAGTTCTTTAGTGATTTTACCTCTTTATTCATTGAAACTAGTACTACAAACTTTGTAATCATGATGAAATCCATTATGCAAGCCTATTTCTTGAAACTTAATGAAATGGAACCCCTACCAAGCATCAAGATCTACTTACTAATAAAAGCATGATCCTCTTCATTAGTAATCCAACTAACATCTATATCTTACTAAAATAGAAAGGTAAAATGTATAGCTTATGTCATAATCATTTATTTTCCTTAGGTATTTTAAAATTCTATTTACTCCATGTTAATGCATATTGTTTGGATTACTTATGTACTCACTCACTTAGCTAATTGCATAACCTATGTCCGGTCTTGTATATATCATTAAGGACATTAGACACCTATTACCTAAGTATATTCTAGTTGTGATACTATTCTTTAAACATTCTTAGTAAGCTTAATGGGGTTAAATGGGATAGATATTAGAATACAATTTGAATGATTGAATTTATTGAGAACTTTCTCAATGTAATGCAATTAAGCATTATTCTCTTTTGATAATACAAGATTCAAATACCAAGGATTACATCTACCTCACTTATGCTTTTCACAACAAAATTAGTTAATGTAAACATTTTGATAACTTTTTCTTGTTCAAAGTTAGTTCAAAAGATTAACATGTCATCTATGTACAATTACCCTTTCCTTCATTGAATTTATTGTAAACAAATTTGTTTCATTTATTAATCTTGAACCTTTTAGCAAGTACCACTTGATCAAATATTTAATGCCATGTCTTGGGTGCTTATTTTCATTCATATAAGTAATTAACAAATTTGCATACATTTTTCTCTTAACTAAGTATACTAAATCCTTTAAGTTGATCCACATACACTTGTTCTTCTAATTCATCAGTTAGAAATGCTAATTTAGTTTCCATTGAATGAATTATTAGGGTATGATCAAAGAAAGTGCAACGACTACCCTAATCGAGGCACATCTAGCCACTAGTGACTATGCATTGAAATAATCAATGCTTTAGTGTGATTTTGTTATCATCCTTACTTTAAACTTGTAAATGGTTCTACTAACCTTTAATTTTCCTTTTGCAAATCCATTTACATCCAATTGACTTTGAGCTAAGGGGAAGTCTATAGATTTCTAGGTTTGATTACCCATAATTAAGTCAATTTCATCATTCATAGCTTTCTTCTAAAATCATAGCATCTTGTGATTTCACTACTTCATCAAATGTCTTATGATTACCATTAGTAAGCAATATGGAATTCAATTACAGGCTAATTCCTTTGTCCCTTGAACTAGCAACACAAACAAATCATAACCAAAAGTCTTTACTTCCCTTACTCTTTTGCTCCTCGACATTTTATTTTTATTTGCTAAAGCATCATTTTCATTATCAAGAACTTGTTTCTATTTTGGAACATTAGAAACTAAGGTGAATTTATTTTCATAAAAAATAGCATTTATCAATTTAATGATTATTTTAATAAATATTAAGTTGTTAAGCTCTTTGACTATTAATTGATAAGTCTTATTGTTGTGAGCATATCCTAAAAAGATGGACTTAATTCCCCTTTTAGCCAACTTTTTCAATTTTGATTAAGGAAACTTAACAATTGTTGTACAAAACCAAATTCTTAAATAACAAGGTTAGGTTTTCTTTTATTCAAGAACTTATATGGGGTTGTTTTGTTACGTTTGGTTGGATCATTTCTATTGACATGCAATTTGATTACGTGACATTGATTATTTCTATTGATATCCAAATTTTGTATTTACAACACCATGACGTTGTTGAGTGTAAGGAATAGTAGTTTTGTAACTAATTCTCATATACTTAAGAAGTCAATATCATAATATATAGCTCCCTTATTAGATAGCAAGTATTTGAAGACAAATTCATTTAGCAATTTAATTTTAGTTTTATACAAATTAAATTTTTCATGAACTTTATTTTTAGTATGTAGTAATTAAACATAGAAGCAGTTTGAGTATTTGCCAATGAGTATCACAAATATGTCTTTGCTCCTAGTATTAGTGTGTTGTGCAAATCACACATATCACTATAAATTAATTTTAACATGTTTAAAGATCTTTAACAACTTGGAAACAGAATTCTAGTTATTTTTGTTAGCATACAATTTATGTATTTGTTTTTAGATTTATCAAAGTATGGCAACAACTTCAATTTGACCATATCATGGAATCTTCTAAAGGTTATATGTCTAAACCTACTATGATATAGATAAGAATGCTTAGCAATATAAACATAAACATTAACATTATTATCAACAACAACATCAAGTTCGAACATGCCATTACAAAAATAACCATTCCCATAAACATACTTCTTTTGGAAGGATAAGGTTGTCAATCTTAAATATAAGTTTGAATCCAAGTTTGTTTAAAAAACTACCTAATATCATATTTATCTTAACTTCTAGAATATAAAATATATTAGTAAAATTGATAACTCTTTTAGAAGTGAACTGCATTTTTACCTTCCTAACTCTTATGACAAAAACTATAATGGAATTTCACATGTACATAACAATACCATCATTTATTGGTTTCATAGCTTTGAAGTAACTTTTGTTCTCACAAACATTTTACGCAACATTAGAATTAATATGTTAAGTAATGTCATTCTTAAATGAATTGATCTTTATGATTAAAGGAATCATTTTTTCATTTGTTGCTCTAAAGGGGAACCATTTCTTTTCCCTTTTTTTTTTTTTAATTGTTAAGATGACACTTATATTTGTTGTGCCCTTTTTTGTGACAAAAATGATATTTGCCCTTTTTTTATTTGCCTTTGATTTTCTTTTGTTATCATTAGGTTGATTCTTTCTCTTGTTAGTAGACTCACTTGATTGCCTTATCTCAATCACTTGCAACTTTAAAACATGAGAGTCATGCTTATTGTTTCTATCTTGTATGCAAAACTCTTTAACTACATAAGATGGTTAGCAAGAATTTCAAGGGATATATTCCTTTTCTTATATTTTAGGCATCTCTTAAAAGTGGTAGTTAATCAATACTAGAATTCACAATTACAATTTCATCCATAGATAATTTATATTATGAAATTCAAACTCCTTTAAATTTCAACAAATTATTCTATTACTAACCTACCATCAATTGTCTTAAAATTGTTAAATTTTGATACCAAAAATTTCTTATTAGTTATATCCTCTTGTATATACTTTGTGTCCAAATTTTCCCATAGACTTGTCACCAAAGCCATCATTAATGACAACAAGCAGTTGATACCATTAGCTACCACCTCCTCTTTCCTTCCTTTGTCTACTCTTTTGAATCATCCTAGTACATGTAAAACATTCAAAAGTGAAAAAAAAAAAAAAAAAGAGTAAAAAATGTCAAAAAAATTCACAAAAAAAAGTAAAAAAGATTAACTTCATCAAACCTTGTTAATTTAAACTAGTTAACTCCCTTTCACACACTTTTATCCAAACTCATAACCCATGAACTTGAGTTGGAATTAATACTCTAAGCCTTCTCAAACATGCAAACATGACTCAAACTAAACACACTCCCCACAAAAATCAAACACGAAATTTCTCACTAAGCATCACATTACTAATACCATTCTTAGTATAGGTCAAGCCTACATATGAATCGACAAAAATCTCTAGTAACAATGACATGTTTTCTTTAACCCTTATCAAAGCTTGTAAGAACCTATTCTTTCAAATTTTTTCTTTCATTTTTTTGGGCCTAGACATTAAAATTCCAAAAAGAGTGAAATCAAAATTTTTTTAAAGAAAACTAAAAGTAACAAAAAAAAATAAAAACTAAGATTTTTTTGAAACAAAAAAAATGGAGATTAATGCCTCATTTATTTGTTAGAGGAGATCCAAACCATAGGCCTTTTATCTTCTTTCTTTTCCTTCAAAGGCTAGAAGAAAAAAGATAATATTTTTTTTTAAAAAAGCTACTTTCAAAAAAAATATCTAACCCATTCCTTTCCTTATTTTTTTTTTGTCAAAAATAATCATAAAAATAAAAATAAAAGTATAATAAAAATAAATAAATAAGAATAAATAGGATTTCATGGCCTTCTTTGCTTTTAAAGCCTTGTCCACCATGAGATCTTGCCTTTAAGGCTTCAAATTAGACCATAAGCTCTTGAATTCAACATAAAAATGCCCTTTCCCTCTTGGAACCTGTAGGGAAAAATGAGTTAGGGTTGAGATTTTCTTTGGGCATTCTTAGGGTTAGATTGTCTTGATATTTTCTTATGTGTAATGAAAAGAGGTTAATATACAATTTTATTTGTAACTTTACATGATATGTTAAATCTAATTTGACCTTTCAAAAGTAACAATTCAAAAACTAAGAATTTTTTTTATAACAATTCTAGCTAACCATTAAACCTAATTAACAAAAAATGTTTATGTTGCTAATATGGCACACTGATAAGAAAGGGAAGCTAAGGCGTATTAAATACAACAATAACAAAGTACCACATCTCAATTGGGCCAAGACCAAACCCAAATCTACTTAAAATCCAAATAGTAATAATCCATTAACGTATTATATATAATAATTTGATGAAAGCAAAATTAAGAAAACATTTAAACATGTAATTCTAAAAAGGAAATTTAATTAAATATAAAAAAGATAAACCTAATTAAGTAAATATAAAATTATAACTATAATATAAATAACCAAAATACAAGACCCTAGTCAGGTTCTCTCTATAAGAAAATATTTTGTGAAAATAAGAATAAAGAGTTATCTATGATGATATAAGAGAGAAATGATTGTGAGAGAAAATTGTTAAGTAAGATAGTAAGTGATTGAAAGTTAAAAAAAAAAAAAAAAGTAAGAGAGACAATTATTTTAAGGACCATATGTTTAATGAGAGTCAAAAGGGAGCATAAAGCAATAGGAGTTGATTACTTTCTTAGGACCTATTTTAAAGATAGTGGTAACCCACACTTTTCTTGAGCCTTTTTATTTGAGTTTTGGAATTTAGGGACTATAAAATCCAATTTATAGGTTGATGAGATTAAGGTTAATGAGATTATTAATTTTAATTTTAAGTAATGGGTTAATGGGATTAAGGTTAATTGGATTAAGATTTTTGTTTTAAACTGCCAATTGTTAGTTAATTTGTTGTAACTCAAAGCCATATTAATTGTTATTATAATTTTTTTTTCCTAAGTTTTTACTTCTTATTCTATTCCCTTTCTTGATTTTCTTAGTTTGTTGCTTTCCTATTCTTTGCAATTCTTGATTTGTTTCCTTACACAGTCATTTTATCTACAATATTGTAAAAAAGGAAAAAAAAATCATTTATTGTTGAAGGAAATTGACTAATTAATTTTTATAATATAATAGGCTTATGGAAATTGACTATAGCTTTGTTATGTCCTAATTATTTATTAATCAAATGCAACTTGTTATCCATGTATGCAACTTCTTGTTATCCATGTATGCATCTTTTTGTTATTCAGAAATCATACATATTTATTAGCCCTTAATATAATTACACATGTGGGATATTGATTACTACAAAGTTTTATCTTGATGAGACCATGATGTTGTACATATGAATGGGAAGAAGTCAAGGTCATTGAAGCCAACATAATAGATACCTTATTGATGCTTAGCTTAGATGCAATAATAAAAAGACATGGACATAATAACATAGTTGACTATATGCATCGGTTCCCTAACTAATAATATGAGTTTATGAAGTATCTTAGCAAGACAAGTGATAAGCAATGTTTGATATGTTGAATCAGATGGTTGAGATAAAAGAGCATGTTGCATATATCAATGCTTTACATGAGGTTGATGAACCTATATTCACCATTATTGAGGATATTCTGCATGTGGGTGGTGTTAAGCTAGAAGAGCATAATGGTGGAACTAAGAATGTGGGGAAAAGTGTTGAGTATGTATAAAATGAAGTTGAGGGTCCAAATGGTCTTGTTGATGGAATCATGACACATTGTTCTATTTATAATATAATTGGTGAATAGTAGGGTCATAAGTTAGGTCAAATTACTTGTCATGAACAACAGTGTACTAAATATACTAACATTACAAAAGAGCATAAACAACATTTTTATAATACTATTGTACTTGAACAACACATTGAGAGTACATATGCCAATAATAGGTCTCTTTCAACCTGATTAAAATTTAATTGCTTCTACTAAACCCTTGATTAACAACTTTGTATTACAATTTTAGATGCCTTTATATCATCCCAAAACATTAGTGTTTACTACCAACAAAGTCCTAGGAACTACTGTAAAAACTCATGGACAAAAAATATCCCCTTTAGGTAGATCAAATACTATGCAGTACACTAATATGCACAATAAAAGCACTAGGTAAAAATTATCTAGAAACCTTAACTAAAATGTGTTGATAAGTTAGCAATTAGCTAATACTTTTGCAACAATTAAGTATTGTGCTTTTGAAACAATTAAAGATTGTATTTTTGAATAATTAGGAATTATGATGTATTGGATATTGCATATGCTTGCTTTATTTTGTGATAGTGTAGCCATTAAACACCTATTGAGCTGTGATTTTAGAGGTGTTTCTAAATTTAATATTTATATGGTTAGATTATGCCAATGAAGGATCTATTACTTATTATAACACTTATTTTGTGGCTTGTTATCTAATAAATATATATTTTTTAGTCCAATCGGTTGATTTGCCCCTTTTATATTGTTCTTAAGAAAGGCTATTTCTTGGTACTTGGTAAAATTCAGGTTCTTTGCATATTTTTAAAACAATTATGTATCGAAGGACTATATCTCCTTAGTTCTTCCCACTTATAACTGCAAGATTAGATATTTTGTTATTCTTCGTTGATATGCTAATAATGAATTCAATGGAAATTTAGTAGCTCCTTTATTGGCTAAAACTCAATTTCTTATAACTTTCGTTTTATTCTAGTTTCTATACTGACATGATGCTCTTCTTACCCCCTTTAGCTTGTTCAAAGTTGCTAAAAGGGCTTAGGTTCATTAAACAGCAGGTTGTTCTTTCCTAAAGTATGCAGATGTGAAACAATGGTATTCTAAAAACTAGTAAGTCTTAAATCACAATCAGATATTGTTGAGAGTGTTAGTTAATAATGGGCCCACTTGCAGCCCCATTTATCTTAACTTTGATCCAACTAATTTCCTCTTAATTGGAATCTTTATCTAATGGGGCCACTTGTGAAATACTTTGAATAGAAATAAAGTTTATAAATGTAATGGCATTTAATAAATTATATTGTGCAAAACTATATTTAATGAACATATCTAATTAAAATTTTTTATAACTTGATTAGATATATCAAATGTTATTTGTATATCTTAATTATGATGCAACGTCTTATTTCACACATAACTTTAGTTGTCAAGGGGTCTTTCTCATGCTTTCAACCTTTGAATAAAATTCTTTTTATGTATGATTTTGACAGCACATATGCAAAAGTATTACAAAATTAGAGCACTTCCAAAACTTTAAAATCAAAAGAAAACTTTGAGCAAGTTTGAATGAACTTCCTTGAATTCTTATTGTCTATGCATGTATTTATATTTTATTTTCACTTGTCTAGAAAAAAAATGTTAGTATTTGTGTAAATCAATCAAATGAACTTTATTTCTTTATACATGTATGATATGGATATACATAATGGTCATCTTATTTGACAACATTTTAATAGAAAAATAATCACGCATCTTATAATTACACTATTTTTTTATTATAAAAATTGAAAAAGTAATACATTAATTTTATATATATATATATATATATAATTGTCATCTCACTTTAATTCTTTTATGATAAAATTTATTTGTATATTAATATTTTCTTATTTAAATATCACTAATTCTGAAACCAAAAAAATAATTTAAATGTATTTTGTCATCGTCAAGAAAATCAACTTGATATAAATGGTAGTATTAAAAGTATCCCCTTGACTCCTTCCAAAAATTGATGATAATTGTATTCCTTTTCATACATTTTCCTCCTATACTTTTGCATTGGTTGACATGTTTGAGTTTACCAACACCAAATAAATATAATTTAAAATTTTTATACTTATTTTTTAACACAAAATGAATTTTTAAAAAATTAAAAATATAATCAATTACTAATTAATAGTTGTAAAATAGTACTATTTTCTTTAAAAGTAATTATAAAAATATTATAATTATCATATAATCAAAAATTACTTAATTATATCATTCATTACTTTAATAATCATTGTATTAATAATATGTCAAATTTAAATTTTATATCATATCAAATTACTTTTTTTCAAAAAAATTAATGTTATAAAAAAATTTAAATTCTAATTAAATTTAGAATTTAATAAGTATTTATTATCAAATTTTTATCTCTCATAATATAAATATTTTCTAAAAAAATAATAATAATAAATAAAAATCATATAAATTTATATATATATATATATATACAATTTTTTTATTTTTAATAAAAAAATTTAAAATATCAAAATATTTTATTAAAAATATTAAATTAATTTTTTATATTATTATTATTATTTATTTAAATTAATATTATATATATATAATATTAAATTAAAATTTAATTATTTTAAAAAATAAATTAAATTATAAAATTTTATTAATTATTGATAAATAATTTGTCAAATGTGTACAAATTAAAAAAAAATAAAAAATAATAATAAAAATAAAAACTTGGCAATTACTGATGAGATGCTAATGGAGCACTTGAAATTTATAATTTATCTTATTTTCAATACTTTTCAATAAATTATGTTCACTCAGCGTTTCTGTTTAAATCACTAAACATTTCATTACTCTTGATTGGGTGGGTGAGGAGAGAACCTGACAACCAAGTCAGGTAGAGGTGATGGCCGGTTTGGATGGACTTTGGTGGATGATTCCCACTTTTGCCACTCCGATGGGTTTCACTTTTACACCTATTTTATATATTTTTTGTATGCCCACTTTCTGCAAGTATTTCTATTTTTTTTCAGGATACAGTAAGTATCTCTTATTTGTTAATTATTCTCCGAAGAGTGGAGGTGGGCCACGTACTTGTTTCTTGAAGCTTCCCATTTGATTAATTTTTCTCCTTTCTCCAATAAGTTGACCAGTCAACATCTCAACGACTATCTATGCAAAAATATGGCCATGGTGACAGATATGTAAGTATGTATGTATGTATGCGCGTTGGTGTGCTTATGTAAACATTTGGACGGTGCTTAGTGGATTTGGATTGGATTTTAAAGACCATGCTATGTGTACATGTCTTCATCGTTGAACCCTCTGTCCCAAAAATTCCCAGTGTACATCTTACCGCACCTAAGCCTATGAGATCGCTACTATTATCACTTCAAACACAAATGAAGTTCCTTGCTTTTCAACTTGCACCCAATTGGGACATGGCAGAAGGATTACTGTTGAGCGTTGCAGAACGAATTCTTGGAAAATTAGGCTCCTTTGCTCTTCAAGAGATTGGCCTGTGGCGGGGTGTTGAAGATGAGATTGAATTGCCGCGCACCACTGTTGACGGTGTCAAGGTCGGGCTTCTTGATGCAGAAGACCGGCAAGCACGAGGTGATGAACCAGTCAAAGATTGGCTCGGTGATCTGAAAGAAGTCGTGTACGATGCAGAGGACTTGCTGGATGACTTTTCCACAGAAGTTCTGTGGCGACAAGTCATGACGCAGAATAAAGTGACAAATGAGGTAAGCCTTTTCTTTTCAAGTTCAAACCGGCTTGCATATGATCACAAAATCAAGGCAATTCGGAAGAGGCTAGATGCTATTGTGCGTGTCGGAACGCAGTTTAACTTTCAGCAACGTCCTGTTGACTCGTCAACGTTTGTGATGACTAAGAAAAGAGAGCAAACACACTCTTTTGCCCTTGAAATAGTTGTTGGTAGAGAAGTTGATAAGGATGCAATTAGACAACTTTTGTTAGAGAACTCTAAGATTGATATGACTGTGATTTCGATAATCGGAATGGGAGGAATAGGAAAGACGGCATTGGCTGATGAGAATGAAAAGATGCCCTTATTTAAGGAGGGGAGTTGTGTTTTAGATGATTTTAAAGTAAAATTAAAAATTATAAAAATTTTAAAATAAATATGTTGAAAAAAGTGTTTACCACCAATACTAAGCCACGAAGCAATTAGAAAAGAAATTATTGCAAAGTGTAAGGAGTTTTCTTGGCAATAAGAGCAATTGGGCATCTCATGTATTTCAAAAAAAGTATACTTGAATGGAATCATTTAGAAATAAGGAACTAGAGATAAAGGATCAAGAAGAAACCAGTATCATGGTAGCACTTAAGTTGAGTTATAGTCTTCTTCCTTCACATTTGAAACACTGCTTCGCATATTGTAGATTGTTTTCAAAAGATTATGAAATTGATGTTGACACATTGGTAGATCTTTGGATGACACAAGGGTATATTAAGTTATCAGACCCAAGTCACTGTACTGGTTGGGAGTGTTTCATGGATCTCCTATGGAGGTCTTTCTTCCAAGATGTGGTTAAAGATGAGTTGGGGAACAAAATGAGTTGCAATATGCATGACTTAATGCATTATCTTGCTTCCTTAGTAGCTGGAGCTGAATGTATTTGTGTCAATCTCAACCTGAGAGAATTTGGTAAGAAAACTTGGCATATCTCATTTGACCAGAAACAGGGACAATTGGCAAGTTCCAGTATCTGTGCTTGATGCAAAACGTTGGCGGATTTTTTTGGCACTAGAGCCAAAATACTATAATCCCTATAAAATAGGCCAAAGGCAATGGCATCACAATTTTTTGCTTGGGAGGGATCTTAAAATGTTAAGGATACAATGGAGCAATTACAAGTGCCACAACTTTATTTGTATTAACTACTTGTAAATGACCAGAAATTTTTCTTAAGATTTTTACTTGTTCTCTATCCTTAACCTGACTTTATAGTTGAAATTTCCTACTGTCCAATTTACTCTATCATTCTCACCACCCTAACTTGTCACTCTTCCAAGGCAAATTGTGTTGGAGAAAATGAGAAAGATTGCATCTTTTTTGTTTGCACCCTTGTTTCTTTCCTATAGTTATCTCCATTTATTCATTTCAAATTAAAGAAAAGGCATCTTCAGAACCTTCAAGAAAAATAATCAGAGATTACTTTAATTGAGAAATTAGCATACTGTTTAATGAAGATGGTTTGATAATTCTATAACATTTTTGTAATTGGAGAAAAAAATGATCAATGTCTATTGTCATTTCTACACTTAAATTTTGTATTTGGGTTAAAATTGAAAGTTAACTTGGTAGGGTATTTTTAAAACTTGTGATATGTAAGGGAAAAACTGGCCAGGTTATTTTTCAGTTACTTCAATTCACTTGTTAATTGTGTAAAATTGAATATTTTGTTAAAAGAGGTTACTCTATTGACATTAACAAGTAGTAATCAATTCAATGGAAATTTAGTGGTTTTTTTATTGGTTAAAACTCATTTTCTTGTAGCTTTCTTTTTATGCCAATTTCTATACTAGCATGATGTTCTTTTGCCCCCATTTTGGCTTGTTCAAAGTTACCAAAAAGGGCTTTGGTTTGTCAAACAACGCATTGTTCTTTGAATCACAAATATAAATTATTGAGCATGTTAGTTAATAAACCTCATAATATCATCTCAATGATAATTGAACCCCACCCTACATCCAAGTCCCCCTTGTTGTACAAGGTATGTTCCCATTTGCCTTCTTATGGACGCTTCTAGTGGGAAAAAAAAGAAAACAAACAAGAAGAAGAAGAAGCTAGACAACAAGAGTTTGTGAAAAATTACAATGTTAATTGACTGTCCTAGCAGAGGATCACTAGCATAGTAGCTTCGACCAAAAAAGTTAAAAACTAATAACCAATGCAAAACTTAAGCTGAGCTGAAGCTTAATGAATTTGCATTCACTTGATAAAAACCCCTTTTAGGCAAAAATGTCCCACTTGTGTCTAACTTAATTAGGAAATTATCTTGACTTTCTTTTGATGCTTGTAGGCAACTCTTCCTTGGATATGATTTAGCATCATGGCACATAAAAGCTAGTGGGAGCTTAAAAGAGTGAGAATCCACGGAATGTATCAAATCATAAATTGATCAATCAAGGATGAGTAATGAGCATGTTTGACTAATTTCACTATGTGCCATTACTTTTGGGTTGTATGCATTACATTGGAGAAACGAAAAAATTATATAGCCTTCCAAAGCAAAGATGATGTTAAATTGGTAGCTAAAGTCCCACATTGAGAAATTAATTTGAGTTAGTTGATTTTATTCTTTATAAATAAAGAGTAATATAGTTTGATATAAAATCAATAAAATTAATGAAATTAAAACTCCATGAGCCCTTAGTCCATTAATTGTGCACCTTTAATATCTATAAAGTTCAAGACTCTAAAGAAAGTTTAGTCAAATACTCTTACTAATTATTTTGATTTGAAGATATTTGGATATCCCACATATATGCAAGTTAATGATAGAAAATTGAAACCTAGAGCTAAAATGTGCGTTTTGCTTGGACATGCATCTAAAGTGAAGGGATATTGTTTATGGTATCTTAATCCACCAAAATTTGTAATTAGCAGAGATATTATATTTGATGAATCCTCTATGTTACATCCAAAAAGAGAGTCTTATATTTCTTTTGATGTAGGTAAAGGTGACATTGCATACAAACAGGTGGAGTTTGAAGTTGTGAATCGAGATGCTCAATAACGGAGTCCTCACATTCAATCAAATTCATTAGATATAGCAAATTCTTCTAAAGATAAAAAAGAGGATCATTTCATAGCTAAAGATAGACCAAGAAGTGAGATTTGACTGCTATAGAGATATAATGACTATATTACTTATACTCGTTCAGTTACATAGGAGACTAGTGAAAATGGCAAATTATCTACATATTTAGAAGCAATCTTAGGTGTTGACTCATCTAGGTAGTTAGTTGTAATGAATAAAGAAATAGAATTTCTCTACAAGAATGGTACATGGATTTTTGTGAAGCCACCTTAAAAAAAAAAAGAATCATTGGCTGCAAATGGGTCTTCAAAATGAAGGAAGGTATACCAAGGGTAAAAGATGTAAGGTATAAGGCATGTTTGGTTACAAAAAGCTTTAGTCAAGTACAAAGTGTTGACTTTAATGATGTTTTCTCACCTATTGTTAAAAATAGTGCAATAAATGTCTTGCTTGCTTTGGTGGGCCATGTATGATTTGTTAGAAAACTTGACACTAAAATAGCTTTCTTACATGACGAGCCTGAGGAGCAAATATACAAAGAGCAGTCTCCGAGATAGTGATATAAAAGATCCTTCATGATTCCTTTAGACAACTATGTTTATTTGCTCAAGAAATCCTTGTATGAGTTAAAGTAATCTCCAAAATAGTGATATAAGAAATTTGATTCCTTTATACTAGGTCATGGTTATTTTAAAAGCATGCATGATAGTTATGTTTACTTTTAGAAGCTAAATGATGACTCATTCATTTACTTGTTGTTTTATGTTGACAACATGCTCATTACGACCAAGAATTTGTTAGAAATTCATACTTTAAAAGTGTTTTTGAATGGTGAATTTGAGATGAAAGACTTGGGAGCTTCAACAAAGGAAATTTTTGATATGAAAATCAAAAGGAATCGTGAAGGTGGTAAGTTATATTTAACCTAGAAGAATTATACTGAGAAGGTCTTGAAATGATTTGGAATGAAAATTGTCAAACCTGTTAGTACTCCCATTGCTAATCATTTTAGATTATCAACTATTTAGTCACCAAAGTTAGATGAAGAGAAGAGATATATGGAAAAAGTTCCATATTCAAGTGTTGTTAGTGGTCTTATGTATGTGATGGTTTGCACATGTGCAGATATTTTACAAGTAGTTAGTGTGGTTAGTAGGTATGTCTTCTCTAGGTAAATCACATTGGCAAGCTGTGAAATGGATTCTCAGATACTTACAAGGTACTTTGGACGCATATTTGGAGTTTGATAAAAATTTAGACACATTGGTTGGTTTTATTAATTCTAACTACGTTGCTAATCTTGATAAAAGAAGATTCCTGATAGGTTATGTATTTTGCATTGGTGGTTTTGCTGTTAGTTGCAAAGCTACCCTACAATATGTTGTTGTTTTGTCCATTACTAAAACAAAATGCATGACAATGACTGAGGCAATCAAAGAAGCCTTATGGTTGAAAACTTTGTATGGTAAGTTTAGTCTACATCAAGATGTTGTTACCATTCATTATGACAATTAAAGTGCAATACACTTAATTAAGGATCAGATGTATCATGAGAAGATGAAGCATATTGACATGAGGTATCACTTTATTTGAGAGATAATTGTCGAGAAGAAAGTTTTAGTTAAGAAAATTAGTAAAAGAAACAATTTTGCAGATATATTTACAATGCCTCTTTCAATTACTAAGTTCAAGCAATGCTTGAACTTAATTGGCGTGATATGATGATTTGGGAGTTTGTGGAGAAAGTGGAGTATTGTTATTATATCTGCATATGAGACTTGAGGTAAAGTGAAGATTTGTTAAGTTAATGACTAAAGTCTTACATCAAGAAATTAAGTAGAGTTAATTGATTTTATTTCTTATAAATAAAGAGTAATATAGTTTGCTGTAAAAATTAATAAAATTAAGAGAGTTAAAACTTCATATCCATTATTTAAGTTTTTATCAATTGGCTCAAGAAGAATTTTATTATATTCTCTATTTTACATATATTTGCTTCCACTTTTATTTATATACATAAGTCAAATTAATCTAACCACAAAAATTTGGTGCCCTTATCTTTAGTTATTTTCCCTTATTTTTCATATTATCTTTAAAGATTATAACCCAGAATTTGTCTCTTAACACCTTGCCTTTGCCCTTACCCCTTCTCTTCCATTGTTGGGCTCCAAATAGCTATGTCAGCTTTGTCATGTCTCATAAACATATTCCTGTCAACAAAGTAATCGAGTGGGCTGGCAATGAAGTGGCAGATTCTTGCTTGGATCAATACACATATGTTCATGATCTTCTGCAGAAATTCAATGATGATGTGATCAAAAATTGCAGCTGGCTACTCAAGCCATGGTATGAGACGTGCCCATACCTCAAAAAAATTCAGGCTTTGGTCATCAGGTTGAGAATCCTAGTGGGGTTATATTGGAGAAATGCTGGTTTCAGACAAACCAATTTGTTCTAGAAATTTTGTTTCATAATGGAATGAAGAATTACAGGTGCTTGACTAATGATTCTTCATTCGCTTCTACCATTTTTGTTCCATTTTATGCGGGCCTTGATGTTGGTCGATACATTTGGACTCACAATGCATCGACCAGAGATGCACTGGGACTTGATTTGGTGAAGTGGGTGGCAGAAAGGCCTGAGTGGAAAAGAATGTGGGGTAGAGACCATTTCTTTGTCACTGGAAGGATTGCTTGGGATTTTCACAGGCGATCTGATACCGATTCATATTGGGGAAGTAAACTGCTGAATCTGCCTGAAGCCATGAACATGACAATATTGTCAATTGAATCAACTTCTAGGGGAAACGAATTTGCATTGCCATACCCCACACATTTCCATCCTTCGAGTGAGATTGAGATACTTCAATGGCAAAATAGAATAAGAAAACAGGAAAGGCAATACTTGTTCTCTTTTGCAGGCGCCCCTTGACCAGGTAGGAATGATTCTATCTGTGTTGAGATCATCGACCATTGTTTAGCTTTGGGGAGTATTTGTAAGCTATTAGATTGCAACTTTACTGGAATCAAGTGTGAGAACCCGGTGGAGGTGATCAGGGTGTTTCAGGACTTGGTATTCTGCTTGCAGCCTCCTGGAGATTCATTAACTCGGTGATCAACGTTTGAATCCATTTTGGCAGGCTGCATCCCAGTGTTATTTGATCCAGGCTCGCATATTTGCAATATGTGTGGTACTTTCCGGAGAATTATTCAAGATATTCTGTGTTCATACCAGGGAAGTTGGCAAGGGAGGAAATGTTGCAGTTCTCAAGGGAGGAAATGTTGGCAAAAAGAGAGGAGGTTATAAGGCCGATACCATAGGTTATATATGCAGGTTTCAGGTCCAAATCTCAGACCCTTGGAGATGCATTTGATATAGCAGTAAAAAGAGACATTGACAGAGTAGAAAATGTGAGGATAAATACTTTAAAGGAGGAAATGATAACCTAGCATCTGTTATGCAGGAGTCCTTAGTTGGGAATAACAATCTGCCTAGGATGGATGGGGGAAGAACATTAATTTGTTTGGATGCCTGATTCAACCTAAAACAAGAAAAGAAAAGGATAGGGAAGGAAAAAGTAAAAATAAAAATAAAAAACAAGAAGAAAATCCCCCAAAGCCCCAACAAAGGATTGATTATCCAAGGGAAGCCGCTTGAGTTGCACTTACAACTAGAAAGATACGTGTAATCTTGCAAGATGCAGTTGTAATATGAACCCAACCAATGTTAGATTTTTGGGATACCGTAGGTAGGAAGGTATCCGGCAATAATGTTTCTTTTCTGCGCATAGCAAGAATATACTCTGGTGGGAAAATTTTAGTTCTGATTAAGTAATTTTCATCCTATATCATAAATAATGGCCTTTTGTATACATTTACAAAAAAATGAAGAAAAAGACAAACAGATTATATAGATTACTGCATCACTGAAATTTGAAATTATACAGTTTGCTTGGAATATGGTTCCACTAGTGGCACAAATTGAACAGCTTCCCACGTGGAGTTTAATCTGCATCACTAATTGAACACAGAATGGAACGGAACGCATGGTGCAATTGAATTGATAGCACATACATGCAACAGTCCATTTGGGCCTGCTTCCTGCCAGGCCAAGTTTATAGCCCAAGGGGGCAAATCTATCAGATAATTCAATTACTACTGAGTGAGCTGAGGTATGGTTAAGGATTCATTGGTGCTATAGTTATCTGAGGCATGATTGCCCACTTTAAAGATGGAATGCACCTAGAGAACGGTGAACGTGGGACTTTTTGCCTAATCTACACCATTCTCCCTTTGTCTATAATTTTTTGATCTTCCAAATGAAAAATGAAAAACAAAAGGTTAGTTAATGAGAATACCTGCTGCGGGTGGTTCATTACTACACCATGCAACACACTGAGGAATACAAGCCTCAGAAAATGCACCAGGACATCCAATGATACAATTTTGTACACAACTTAAGGCTTGCACTTCAGTTGCGGATTGTATGAGCATGACTGCAAATGCGAACGCCAAAAGTCTCCCTATTACAATATTGCTAGCCATGTGTACCTAATGCTTGCTTTAGTTTCTTATCGCTCTGATATTTTCTTTTTGCACCCTTTCATTTGCTATATATATATTTAGGAAACTGTTGGCCAAACACTTGAAAGGCATTAAAAGTTTCTAGTTTAATTAATCTATCATTTTGTGGGACAAAAAACAACTAAAGAGTTTACTCATATTTATTTTAAAGAGTTAATTAGTAAAAGTTGTGAAGTAATTAAACATAAGTAAAAATTAAGGTAAAAAATAATTAATTTTGTATTTTTTAACTTAAAAAAACTCTAAATCTAATTTAGTAAAATGATGTGAAAGTCCATAACATATGAACCCATAAAATTAGGAGGGAAAGGACTAGGAAAGAATATGTGTAGTCTTAATGTATGATCAAGACATATATAATCTCATATATATATATATAATACCATTGAAGCATGTATATAAAATTTTATTGAACAGTTTAACATAAATTAAAATACTTATAGACTTTATCTATCTAAGTTTTGAATTTCGTAAAGTTTACTTCTATATTCTTTTTCCTTCAATTCTCTTCACTTTATTATTCTTCTTTTGTTTTACTAGTATGGGGAGAAGAATACATGATCCCAAGATTTTTCAAATGACATACGCTTTATGTAAGCTTCATATCCTAAATCTTTAGACATGAGAAGTTTGGTCTTTTACCATTTTATATCTCATATGGCATCTCATCAACAAATTTGGACAAAAGTCTATTAAGAAGGCAAGTAGCAATCTTAAGGGCATAAACCTAAAAAGATAAAGGAATATCAACTTGATTCATCAAGGATCAAACCATATCTAATAGGGTTATATTTCCTCTTTTTAAAACATAATTATGTTGTGGTGTTTAAGTAAAGGTCCATTGAGAGAAAAACTCATTCTCTTTCAAGTAACCACCAAACTCTTAGCTTAAGTATTCACCTCCTCAATCTAATCATAGGATTTTAATACTTCTACTAGTTTGTTTCTCTACTCCATTTCTTAATTCTTTAAATTTTTCAAAATATTCAAATTTGTATTTCATTAAATACACATAACCATATTTTAATTGATTATTTGTAAATGCAATGACATAAGACAAACCACCTCTTGCATGTGTTGCCTAGGACCACATATATCTATATGTATCAATCCTAATAACTCATTATCATGTTCTCCTTTTCTTTTCAAAAAAATCTCAATTATCTTATCCAATAGACAAGATTTACATATTTTATATGATTCATAATCAAATAGATGCAAGTAACAATTCTATAACTTAACCTTCCTTGATTAAGCTTATATAAAAAGTTTATATAATTATCAGATCTATAATAAACATGTTTTTTCTAAAAAGAACAACCTTTATCATTAAATGTAAATGTAAATTCATTTAAAGTTAAACTAGTAATGGAAATGATGCTTTTAGAAAGCATAGAAACATATAACAATTCTTTAGTTTTATTACTAGCCTAGAAAGAAAAAGTAAACTACAAGTTCCAATGGCTAATGTAGCAACTCTTGCTTTGTTTACAAATCATAGGTCTACCTTACATTTCTTTAACCATTAACTTCCTTACATTTGTTTAACCATCTACTTTTGATGATTTCCTACATATTTCAACAAATATGAGAATAATATCTAAATCCAATATATCTAAGTAATAAAATCAAAAGTAGAAAGATTTATCTCAATCATAAACATACCTAAACCAAAGGCTTCACTAAGCTTCTTCACCTTTAGTCTAGCAAGAAAAATCTTGCAATTACTTTTTTAGTGGCCTTCTTTACCACAATGATGGCAAGTGCTCTTGCTCTTGTCCTTTTCACATCACCACTCAATTAAAATGCCTTGGTTGCTTAAGCCTTTCCCTTTTTGTTCTTCTTCTTAGGCCTTTTGCTCTTCATATTGGAAGAATCTACAAGAAGAAAAGGAGTCTTCTCTTTCTTTAGAGTTTTCTTTCTAGTTTTAACTATATTCAATAATTTAACTAATGTAACTTCCAACTTGTTCATATAGAAGTTCACAATAAACTATGAACAAACCTAAGGTAGAGACTACAAGATTAGGTTAATACTTAACTCTAAATTTATGGTAAAACTCAATCATGCCAATTTCTCAATGTAGGTAATCTTCATGATATTAGCATTCACTAAAAATCCTTCTACCATCTTACATTAGAACAATTCCTTTAAGATCTCATATCTCTTAGTCCTAGTTTCTATATCAAACAACATCTTGAGATGTAGAATTATTGTGCAAGCATTCATAATATTCTCATGTTACCTTTGAAGTTTAAGAGACATATAGGCTAACATCACACATGCAGCATGATCATCATCATCCTTATGCTAAATATATGCCTCCACTTCGTCCTCATCACCAAAAGTAGGAAGATCATTATCAAAGACATAGAACCTTTTTTACATACTTGAGAACAATTCTTAAGATTTTATACTAATCTAAAGCATTTAGTCTAATGAGGTTGTTCACATCAACTATGCTTTGTATAAATGGACAAATTATTACTTATTTTTATCTAGCAATATATATATATATATAAATAAATAAAGAGTGTGTATTAATTTCATGCATACATACTAAGCATATTCTGGTTGAGGAGGCTTTTAGCTAACCTAGCAAACAAAACTATGGTCTTATTGTATAATTATAAAAGCCAACTCACCATGTTCTTATCATGTACTTAATATTTAAGTTGAGGGATTTAGTTAATTATAGTTATCTCATGCATTAGCATCATAATTGTAATATATATCACATATATAGCATACAATCCTAGTATGATATTCAAATATGCATGATTATAGGCTCTACTATGTTATCTTACTCAAGCTATTAGGGAAGATGAATGGTCAAATTCTAGAGGATTGCAAATTAGTCTTCTAAAGCCATTTTTGCAATTAAATTAAATGTAAAGAAAACTGAGGAAAATAACATCAAGTAGAAAAGAATAAGGTCTTACAACACTTATATTTTTTCTTTTCTTTTTTTTTTTTCCTTCCTTTTTGGAAAGAAGGGATGATACCTAGAAGGTCTAAGTTAGCTCTTAGCTTTATCTTAGCCAATATCCTACTCTTGAGGGATTGAAGCAAACTGCTCATTGCTGTGTTACCCTAACCCGAGAAAAGGCATTTGGTGAAGAGCATTATTTTGATGGAGGAAAAGCAAGGTTGACAAGCCCCTTCAAGGAGTTAACTAGACTAGATTGCTTGATGGATATTTTACATGACATAAGAAATTTTACTCAAGGTCCTTCGTTAATAGAGGTTGCTTACTCTCCCTAATAACAAAGGAAAAGGGAGGGGGTTTTTTCGTAGTGATGGTGGGTCTCATGAGATCTATGTCAACCATTAAAAACATGGTTGGCTACATAGTTGGCTACATACAAGTATAACTGAATTAAGATGAGATGAGATAGACAAGCAAAGACTGTAGTGTAACTACCTAAGAAAATAGGAGAAAACCCACCCCCTTTAGCTAACATATAAGGAGAGGATTGATTCAAAGTGTCTAGGTATCGAGAGTCAAAAAAGGGAAGGGATTGGGGCTTAGTAGACATATGTCCTTAAATTGGAAAGATCTAACGTACAAATTAAGATGTGCTAATGGCAATGATGTACCAAACCCTATAATCGTACTCCTATTGATATCTTAAGATGGACATACGAAGATTAGATAGGATCCATAAGAGATGTATTAGGGAATCTATATAATAGAAATATCTTCTTAATTTTTCCCCCTTGACACCTTCATTTGGATCTTCATAGTTACAAATAGATAGCCCATCTTAATCCTAAATTCTTTAATTATATAACTTTTACATAATTGTGAGAGAAACATCAAGTTACATTTAAGAAGAGTTTAAATAAGAATAGAATTTATGACTAGAAAATAAGAGAAGGGCACAGAAAGCAATCTCTATACTACAAAAATTATATTCATTCATGTTAATAAAAATAATGACATGGGTCTATAAGCTTATAATCCTTTATCATGTGATCATATTCAGATTATATGCAAAAAAGTAAATATATATTTAATTTTAATTATTGATATGAAAATTTAGTGTTTAATTTACCTATACAAATAAAAGTCCTAATGAAATTAAAATATAGTTTTTTAATTCAACAAGTAATCTAATCAATTATAAGTGCTCAATCCCAATCCAATTAGGAAGTTTCAATTTTAGTCAAACACTATTTTTAATGTAGAAAATAATTTTAAAATTATATTTGAATTAAAATTCTTTTAATTCAATAACTTAATTGAATTAGGTGTTCCATTTCTAAATAATTTAGAATCTTAAAAATCTAATCAAACTGAACTTATTGTTGTGCTAATTTGACATCTCTCTTACTCATAGAAATGTTTCCTAATGCAATGGGAGCATGTTTACAACATTCATTAACCATGACTCAAGTAACCTTCAACTTGTAGGCACATAAGCTACTGTCAAAAGCAATAGCCACCACACGGTAGGAAAGCCATGCCTTGCCACCACCATGGGTATAATTATGCATGCATGCATGCCACACAAGGCTTGGCCTTGCGACCCAATATGGCTTTCATTAGAGCCATCAACACTACCATGGTCAATTAGCCAACAATGCATAGTAATGCCCAAATTAATATTAGCCCCTTTTTCTTTTCTTTTGGTTTCTTAAAACCATGACACACAAAAGAAAACTTTTCTCTTATGCACGATGTGACAAAATGTTGATTCTTTCTTTTGTTCATTTTTTATGTGTTTAACCAAAAACCAAAACAAGGAATTAATTGTAAACTTATAATAACACTAAATAAACATATAAATCAATTGAATTATTAATCAATAACAACTAAACATAAAATTAAATTATATTTAACAAGCAAATCAAACTTTGATACTATTATTGGAAATTAAATGAAAGTTTATTGAATAAATACATAATAATATAAATATTTTAAAATTTTGAATTCCCAAAATGCATCATAGGTTGTTAAATTTAATTACAAACTATACTAAAAGATGAGATAGTTACCAATGAATCAAGTCTTTTTTTCTCTTTTAAGTCAAATTGATAATGTTATTCTCACAGCCTTGTATGGGTTGTAATTGTTGTCAACTAGGTTTAAGTGTGCAAGAAAGTAAAGCCACATGGAAGGACAAGAAGGTGAAAGCCACATAGAGAGGTAAGAATGTAAAAGCCACATGGAAGGGCAAGATAGTAAATTTGCCACAAGTAAGACCTATCAGGGTGTCATGAAGGAGTATATAAAGGCCATTGGAAGACAACAAAAAACAAGGAATTAATTGTAAACTTATAATAACACTAAATAAACATATAAATCAATTAAATTATTAATCAATAACAACTAAACATAAAATTAAATTATATTTAACAAGCAAATCAGACTTTGATACTATTATTGGAAATTAAATGAAAGTTTATCGAATAAATACATAATAATATAAATATTTTAAAATTTTGAATTCCCAAAATACATCATAGGTTGTTAAATTTAATTACAAACTATACTAAAGGATGAGATAGTTACCAATGAATTAAGTCTTTTTTTCTCTTTTAAGTCAAATTGATAATGTTGTTCCCACAACCTTGTATGGGTTGTAATTATTGTCAACTAGGTTTAAGTGTGTAAGAAAGTAAAGCCACATGGAAGGGCAAGAAGGTAAAAGCCACATAGAGGGGCAAGAACTTAAAAGCCACATGGAAAGGCAAGACAGTAAATTCACCGCAAGTAAGCCCTATTAGGGTGTCATGAAGGAGTATATAAAGGCCATTGGAAGACAACAAAAAAGGTCAGGCAATTGAGCAAAACGGACAGAAAACCTAGACAACCAACCAACCAAAGAGAAAATCCATTGGAAGAGAGAGAAAAATTAAACACGGCAGAATAGGGGCTAGACGGAAAAATAGACACCACCGGCAAGAGAGAGAAACTCGTAAGAAACGGCACATCAGCGGTCAGTGAGGAGACAACACGACAGAACAGGGGCTGGACGGGAAAACAGACACCACCGGCAAGAGAGAGAAACCTGTGAGGAACGACACACCACCGGCACACCAGCGGTCGGCGAGGAGACCAGAACGTGTGACGGCTTGATCTGGCTGGACAGTGAGAGAGATTTGACTGGACGGTGAGAGATCCAGTTGGACGGTGAGAGAGATCCGGTTGGACGACGAGGAGACCAAAACGTGCGACGGCTTGATCTAGTTGGACGGTGAGAGAGATCCGACTAGACGGTGAGAGATCCGGCTAAATGGTGAGAGAGATCTGGCTGGATGGTGAGACAGATTTGGCTGGATGGCGAGGAGACCAGAACGTGCGATGGCTTGATCTAGCTGGACGGTGAGAGATCCGGCTGGACGACGAGGAGATCAGAACGTGCAATGGCTTGATCTGGCTGGACGGCGAGGAGACCAAAACGTGTGATGGCTTGATCTGACTGGACGATGAGAGATATGGCTAGACGGTGAGAGAGATCCGGCTGGACGGTGAGAGAGATCCGGCTGGACGGTGATACAGATCTGGCTGGACAGTGAGAGAGACCAAAACGTGCGTCAGCGTGAGACCAAAAACATGTGTGAGGCATGAGACCAGTAAAGGGTGCAAACCAAAAATGTGCGTGAGACATGTAACGGCATACCAGAAACGTGAGGCGAGCCGTGAGATAAGGAGACGGGTGAGACCATGAGACGATGAAAGTAGGAGCTGTGTGAGACAACCTAGAGAAGGAATTCGGTGAAGTATCGGAAAAAACTCAACGTATTTCTAGATTTCTTCAAGAGAGGTTAGAGAGCGTTGCGGTGAACTTCTAAGCGGCAGTGGAGCAGCCTTTCAATTCAACAGAGGTAAGACAAGCTAAAAGAAGGGTAGATACAGTAAGTGACACTCTTTGTATTGTACTTGCTTAGTATTTGTAATAGTGAAAGGAGCAGAGGATTAAGACATCCATTGTAACTGGAATTCTCAAGTATAGTGGATAGTCTCGGTAAGGGAGAGTCCCTACCACTGTGGATGTACGTCACGTTGACGGAACCACGTAAATCTCGTGTGTCCTTAATTTGCTTTACGTTCTGTGTTTTGAATTGAGTTGTGAATACAGCTAAAGTATTAGCCAACCCATAACCTAACGAAGGCCTAAATAAGAACATCTGAATTGTCTATTAGGCAAGGTGTCTGAAAGGTGACTTTGGAGACTATTGTGATTAGTAGGTAGCAATAGATCTACCTTAGTCAAATCTGAGAAAGAGTTCGCTTTTAAGAAAAGGTCGAAGTTGTTCACTTACTTGCGAATTGCGAATTGCGGTGATACTGATTCACCCCCCTCTCAGTATCACAAACTAGTAGATCCTAGGGAAAAGTCAGGAACTTCAATTGGTATCAGAGTATAGGTTCACCAGTTTGAAGCTTAATAGCTTGGTGTACTAGTTTGAAGGGATCTAAAAGTTTGACTTGTTTAGCATACTGAGAAATGGAAGCCGGTACCAGCATTAGCACCACTTACAGCAAGAAGGTTCCAATCTTCAACGGAGCCAACTATCATATGTGGAGAGCAAGAATGCAAGTGGTATTTGCAACAATGGGCATGAACATGGTGAAATGTGTACAAGAGTGTTTTGTGGCTCTGGAAGAAGGTAAAAACCTAACCCCAGAGGAGTTAAGGTAGTTTAAGATAAATGGGAAGGCCTCAAATGTCATCATTTCAGCATTGACAGATGCTGAGTCTACTAAAGTTATGGACTACAAATCTGCCAAGGAGATATGGGATAGATTGCAAAAAGTCTATAAAGGTGATGGCAGAATGAAGGAGGCTAAGCTTCAAGTGTTCAAGGAGAGATATGAATCTCTCAGAATGCAGAAGAATGAGACAGTTCAAGATCTTCACCAAGGTTATTGACACTATAAACGACCTGAGAAGTCATGGGAAGAACAAGAAGGACTCATCGATTGTGAAGAAAATCTGAGAATTCTACCTGAGAGGTTTGCCTCAAAGGTGGCAGCCATAAAGGAGAGTAGAGATCCCAATTCTATGTCTCTGCGTGATCTTCAATGCAATCTCATTGCATATGAGATGAGAATAAAGTCAACTAAGAGCTCCTCAACGTCAAAGGTATCAAAGGAGGCAGCTTTCAAAGCTATGAAACACTTGAAGATAAAGGAAGAGGAAGAATCATCCAGTGAGGATGATGATGATGATGAGGAAGAAAGTGAAAGTGAAGTATTGGCTTACTTCACAAGGAAATTCAAAAAGGGGTCTAAGAAGGGAAAAGGACAGTTGTCCTTGAGATGTTATCGTTATGGGCAGACTGGACACTTTGCTTTCAGTGCAAAGTGAAACTTGATGATGAAGATGAGGATGGTGATGATGAGTAGAATTCAAGATGGAGAAGATCATCATTCAAATCAAAGAAGTCCAGTAAGAAGATTGCCAACCCACAGAGGAAGACGAGAGGCTCATTTAAGAGTTATGTGAGTTAGATAAAAGAAGCTGATGAGAAGGAAGATGAAGACTCATCAGATGAGTATGTCTTTATGGCATCAGCACAAGGTGGGAGCTCAACCTCTGAAGAGGAAGAGGAAGTTGATGAAGAAGAGTCAAATCTTGAAGTTGGGCTGGAAGCAACTTCTAAAGAGATAATCAGAAGGGGCAGAACCATAAGAAGGTTAGAGGCCCATATAAAACAAGTTGAAGTAAAGTCTGAGGAAGCTGAAAGTCAAAAGGATGAAATAAGGGCTGAGCATATTGACTTGAAGAGAAGATTTGAGGAACAGATCAAAATATACGAAGATCTTACAGTAGAGCTTGGCTCAAGGGCTTCAAAAATTAAAAAAATGGAGAAAGAATTGCTGAGACTTCAGCAACAACTCAAAAGTAGAAAAGAGAACTTGCAGAAGCTTGAAATGATAAGAGAAACAAGTTCTGAAAAAGGAAAAAAAAATGTAGAGAAAGTGCAGCAATCTGAGGTTGCATTGGTTAAAGAAAATAAAAATGTGCCACAGAAGTTGAAAGAGAAGGTTGTGACTCAAAAAAAGATAGCTGAGAATGAAAAAGATTTGAAAAAGCAACCTAGGGTGGCAAATAAGAAGGAAGAAAAGAAAGTTAGCCAGCAGAGGGCTACGGCTGAATAGAAGAAGGAGAAAAAGGTGACTGAAATGAAAGTCACACAAGCAAAGAAGCCAGCTACTTTGCCTACACAGCAAGTGATGAACAGGAGAAGACAAGCTGTGATAAGACCCAAGAAGAGGTAGTTTTAAGGTCATTGCCTTTATTGTGGACTTTGGGGTCATAAGGCGAGTAACTGTTGGTGGAGAAGGCCAGTATATGTCTCTAACTTGAGAAGATACGATGCTGCATACAAAGGGAGACAATACAGAATTCAGAAGAGAACACCTGTCATGAGTTCTTGCACATACTGTAAAAGGCAAGGACACGCTGACAAAGATTGTTGGTGGAAGCCCAAACCAATGGTTTCAAAGAACAAGTTTGCTATATTGGCAGACTTGGAACAGTGTGAGAGGTGCGGGCAGGATGGCCATAATGCCAAGAGATGCATGACACTTCTCCCTGAGCAAGAGAAGGCACTCAATGGCACAATGGAAACAAGCGGTGCAGTCAAAGCTTGAGAAAAAGGAGAAAGCTATCTTCCAGCTAGTTCAAAAGAAGGAATATAAAGTTAAAAGGGAGGTGGCTAATATAGCTGAAATTGCACTTAAAGCTGACTGCAAGGATAAGCAGTGGATCCTTGATAGTGGATGCACTTCGCATATGACAGGAGACAAGAGTAAATTATCAAAGCTAAACAAATCAAGAGAAGGCAGAGTCAAGTTTGGCAATGATGATTTACTCAACATCAATGGTCAGGGGTCAGTAAAGATTGGAAGAGGAAAGTTGAAAGATGTTCTGCATGCTAAAGGTCTCAGATATAATTTAACATCTGTCAGTTAGCTATGCAATGAAGATCATAAAGTAATATTCACAAAAACAGGTTGCCAAGTAAAGAGTAAAGAAGGCAATACTATTGCAGTCGGGAAGAGAACAACTGGAAATTTATATGTGATTGATGAGGATAAGACAAGTAGCTATTTACTTACAAAAGAAGAAGAAAATCAACTCTGGCATAGGAGGCTGGGACACTTAACACTGAAGAACATGAGGAA
The DNA here is from genome assembly GCA_037832385.1 of Rhizophora apiculata. NCBI lineage: Eukaryota > Viridiplantae > Streptophyta > Magnoliopsida > Malpighiales > Rhizophoraceae > Rhizophora > Rhizophora apiculata. The sequence continues at coordinate 1,793,613 of CM075424.1, read as the reverse complement.
GCTGACCACTACTCATGCAGTCAGAGACATTCTAGACCTCAAGAGAGAGAGGGAGTATGTCTGCTCAGCATGCTCTAAAGGAAAACATGTCAAAAAGTAGTATAAGACCAAAGAGTTCAGTTCTGAAGCAGTGCTTGACATTATACATACTAATTTGTGTGGGCCAATGAGAACAAAAGGGTTGAATGGTGAGAGGTACTTCATCTTGTTTGTTGATGATTATTCCAGAAGGACCTGCATCATGCACCTCAAACACAAGTCAGAAGTTTTGAAATGCTTCAAGAGATACAGAAGATTGGTTGAAAATGAGAGTGGAAAGAAGATCAAAGTATTGAGGTCAGATCAAGGCACTTAATTCACAAATGGAGCTTTTGAAGATTACCTTGAGAAGCATGGAATTCACCATCAGATGGTGGCAGCAAGAACACCTCAACAGAACAGGGTGGTAAAGAGGAAGAATAGAGCTGTGGTTGAAATGGCAAGAACTCTACTGCTGGAATCCAAGTTTCACACAAGATTTTGGACAGAAGCAACATTTACAGCCATGCACCTACTGAACAGAGTTCTACTAAGGCCCAATACTGATAAGACTCCATATGAGCTATGGAGTGGGAAGAAGACAATAGCCAAGTATCTCAGAGTCTTTGGCAGCCCATGTTTTGTGAAGAACAAGGAGCAAAACTTGGGAAAATTCAACGCTAGGTCTGATGAAGGCATCTTTGTGGGATACTCAGCAAAGACAAAAGGTTATAGAGTTTTTCTATATAATCTGGAAAAAGTGATCACTTTTAGTGATGGGAGAATAGATAAGAATTGGAAAACAATGTAGAATGGAGATGCTGAGGACAATGAAGAAGATGACTTCAATGTAGATGAAGAATCAGACCAACCTGAAGAAAAGGAACAAGAACTAAGTTCAGACTTGGAGAAGAGTGAGTCTGAAGATGAAGAAAGAGATCCTCTTGCAACTAAGACGGTGCAAGGAAGAAGGACAAAGAAAACATGGACCAGTGCTCATCAAGGAGATCAGATCATAGGTGACCCATCAACAGGAGTTACAACAAGAAGAAGAATTGTGGGAGCTATTGCTCTACTCTCACAAGCTGAACCTAAATCTGTTGAAGAGGCTATTCAAGACAAAGCCTGGATCAAAGCTATCAATGAGGAGCTGGATCAAATTGAGAAGAATGATACATGGGAGCTAGTTCCAAGACCCACTAATAAGAATGTCATAGGAACAAAGTGAGTGTTTAGGAATAAACACAATGAAGATGGCAAGGTTGTGAGGAACAAGGCCAAGCTGGTTTGCAAGGGCTACACTTAAATAGAAGGGGTAGATGTTGATGAAACTTTTGCACCAGTAGCAAGGTTAGAAACTATCAAAATGTTCTTAGTTTTGACAGTACATAAGAGGTATAAAGTCTATCAGATGGATGTGAAATTGGCCTTTCTGAATGGGCTCTGAAAGAAGAAGTGTATATTGATCAACCTGATGGACTACAAATCAGTGAGGATGAGACATATGTGTGCAAGCTGAAGAAAGCCTTGTATGGTCTTAAGTAAGCTCCAAGAGCATGGTACAGTAGGCTGGATGTGTACTTGAGAAGGTTGAACTTCAAAAGAGGAACAGTTGATAATAACCTGTATGTGTTCAACTCAGAGAAAGGCCAGCTGATAACCATAGTGTATGTAGATGACATCATCTTTGGAGGGGATCACTCTGAACTATGCCAAGATTTTGCACAGAAGATGAGTGAGGAATTTGAGATGTCATTGATTGGAGAAATGACGTACTTTCTTGGATTACAGATAAAACAATGTGAATAGGGTATCTTTATTTCTCAGACGAAATATGCCAAAGAGATGCTGAAAAGGTTTGGCATGGAGGATAGTAGATCTATCAGTACCCCTATGACAGTGGGTTACAAGTTAACAAAAGATCAGGAGGGAAGGAGTACAAGCCCTACAGAGTATAGGAAGATGATAGGGAGCCTTCTATACCTTACAATATCAAGGCCTGATCTTATGCAAGCTGTATGCGCTGCCAGCAGATCCCAAGCTGATCCTAAGGAGTCTCATGTGTTGGCAGTGAAAAGAATCCTCAGGTACCTCAAAGGAACACTGGAAATGGGCTTGTGGTATCCAGCCATAGATTCTGTTAAACTACAAGTATACACTGATGCAGACTAGATAGGAAGTATAGATGATAGAAAATCAACTAGCGGCTGCAGCTTCTACTTAGGTTCAAAGTGTGTTGCATGGTTAAGTAGAAAGCAAAACAGTGTTACTTTAAGCACAGCTGAGGTTGAGTATATGGCTGCTTGTGTAGTATGTACACAGGTGATATGGATGCTAAGACAATTGGCAGACTTGGGTGTTGAAGTGAAGTTACCAGTGAGTGTACTTTGTGATAATCAAAGTGCTATTGATCTCAGCAAGAATCCGGTTCAACATTCGAGGAGCAAGTATATTGACATCCGGTATCACTTCGTCAAAGATCAAGTGGAACAGGGTACAATTCAGTTGGAATATATTGGCACTAAAGATCAAATATCAGATATTCTAACTAAACCTCTATCCACATAGTTGTTTGAAAAGCATAGATTAAGTCTATCTATGCAAATGCCTCCTCAAGCCTGAAGTTCATGTGAATCCTCCATCTCCACTTTGTGAGTTTTTTAGATTTGTAATTGGTTGGCAAAGAGGGAGAGAAGCAACAGTGCAGGGGGAGCTGTTAAGAAAGGGGGAGTGCATATTTAGGGGGAGTTGAAACTACTGCATAGTGGCTTTTGTTATGAGTGTTGCCAACAATTACAAAGAGGGAGATTGTTGTTCCCACAACCTTGTATGGGTTGTAATTGTTGTCAATTAGGTTTAAGTGTGCAAGCAAGTAAAGCCACATGGAAGGGTAAGAAGGTAAAAGTCACATAGAGGGGCAAGAACGTAAAAGCCACATGGAAGGGCAAGACAGTAAATTTGTTGCAAGTAAGCCCTATTAGGGTGTCATGAAGGAGTATATAAAGGCCATTGGAAGACAACAAAAAAGGTCGGGCAATTGAGTAAAATGGACAGAAAACCTAGACAACCAGTTGACCAAAGAGAGAAGCCATTGGAAGAGAGAGAAAAATTAAACACAGTAGAACAGGGGTTGGATGGAAAAACAAATACCACCGGCAAGAGAGAGAAACCCATGAGGAAAGGCACACCACCGGCACACCAGTGGTTGGCGAGGAGACAACACTGCAGAAGAGGGGCTGGACGGGAAAACAGACACCACTGGCAAGAGAGGGAAACCTATGAGGAACGGCACACCATTGGCACACCAGCGGTCGTTGAGGAGACCAGAATGTGCGACGGCTTGATCTGGCTGGACGGTGAGAGAGATCCGACTGGACGGTGATTCGGCTAGACGGTGAAAGAGATCCAACTGGACGGTGAGGAGACTAGAATGTGCAACAGCTTGATTTGGCTGGACGGTGAGAGATCCAGCTGGACGGTGAGAGAGATCCGACTGGACGGTGATTCAGCTGAATGGTGAAAGAGATCCGGCTGGATGGCGAGGAGACTAGAATGTGCAACGGCTTGATCTGGCTGGACGGTGAGAGATCCAGCTGGACGGTGAGAGAGATCTGACAGGACGGTGAGACAGATCCAACTGGACGGCAAGGAGACCAGAACGTGCGACGGCTTGATTTGGCTGGACAGTGAGAGATCTAGCTGGACGGTGAGAGAGATCCGACTGGATGGTGAGACAGATCTAGCTGGACGGCGAGGAGACCAGAACGTTCAATGGCTTGATATGGCTGGACGGTGAGAGATCGGTTGGACGACAAGGAGACCAAAATGTGCGACAGCTTGATCTGGCTGGACGATGAGAGATCCGACTGGATGGCAAGGAGACCAGAACGTGCGATGGCTTGATCTAACTGGACAATGAGAGATCCAGTTGGACGGTGAGAGAGATCTAGCTGGATGGTGAGAGAGAACCAGAACGTGCATCGGCGTGAGACCAGAAATGTGCGTGAAGTGTGAGACTAGCAAAGGGTGCAAACCAGAAATGTGCGTGAAGTGTGAGACTAGCAAAGGGTGCAAACCAGAAACGTGCATGAGACGTGGAACGACAAACCAGAAATGTGAGGCGAGCCATGAGACAAGGAGACGGGTGAGACTGTGAGATGGTGAAAGTAGGAGCTGTGTGAGACAACCTAGAGAAGGAATACGGCGAAGCATCGGAAAAAACTCAACGTATTTCCAGATTTCTTCAAGAGAGGTTAGAGAGCATTGCGGTGAACTTCTAGGCGGCAGTGGAGTAGCCTTTCAATTCAACAAAGGCAAAACAAGTTAGAAGAAGGGTAGACACAGTAAGTGGCACTCTTTATATTGTACTTACTTAGTATTTGCAATAGTGAAAGGAGCAGAGGATTAAGACATCCATTGTAATTGGAATTCTCAAGTATAGTGGATAGTCTCGGTAAGGGATAGTCCCTACCACCATGGATGTACGTCATGTTGACGGAACCACGTAAATCTCGTGTGTCCTTAATTTGCTTTACGTTATGTGTTTTGAATTGAGTTGTGAATGTAGCTAAAGTATCAGCCAACTCATAACCTAACGAAGGCCTAAACAAGAACATCCGAATTGTCTATTAGGCAAGGTGTCCGAAAGGTAACTTTGGGGACTATTGTGATTAGTAGGTAGCAATAGATCTACCTTAATCGAGTCTGAGAAAGAGTTCACTTTTAAGAAGAGGTCGAAGTTGTTCACTTACCTGCGAATTGTGAATTGTGGTGATATTAATTCACCCCCCTCTCAGTATCACAAACTAATAGATCTTAGGGAGAAGTCAAGAACTTCAGATAAGTTGTTGCAAGCTATCAATATCCAAAAGTTTAGACTCTAATAGTATGCACACAAGAAATTATAGAGAAAATTCTTAAAAGCATAAACTCTTTTAAGGGAAGAGAGAGATAAAAGAGCAAACCAAAATAGAGTGCTAGCTCACAAGAATCAGTTTGGTTGGCCATATAAGGTTCTATTTACAGAGAACTTTGGCTATGTAAGGCTTAGTATTAACTTCTAATAAATTATACTTTAATTCCTATAATTTTAAATATTATATTTTGACTAAAAAAATTTCTTAAGCTTTCTAATCAATCCTAACTTAATCTCTTTCTACGTTTCTCATCATTTTTTCTTTATTTATGTGATCTATTAAGATCTTAACAAGTAGACAATAAATATAAATTACAATTCCAAAAAATTAGACAAATTAAACCCTTTTAATTTATCACTTAGACACATGTTATGACTAATTTACTATTAGAACTATAAAAATGGTTTGACTAATTTTTTCAATATATATATTCTCTTACTGTAATTCAATTATTTTGTCTTACTAATACTCTAATTAAATATTAAGTATGAAAGTAGTACTTATTCTATATTGTTTAATCATATTCATTCTCAAATGATAATATAATAATTGATTATATTAAGGAGATCATAACTCTTTATAATCATCATTCCATCTTATGTAAGGATATCTCAAATCAATATCTATTGAGAACAATAGAACATTCTCCAACAATTACTTTAGGATGGAAAATCATTTATTAATTAATCAACTATTTATATGTAAGCAATGCAATAATATTAGGAATTATACTTTGATATGATAAGTATCTAATTTTTATAATTTCATCGCAATTATTTTTTGTAAAGTATATTTATTTTACAAACTTTATTTTTAGAACCATATCATTTGTATAAACATTTTAAAAATAAACAATGTCTTTTACAAATAATTACATACATGAAATATTAAGTATGTTCATAATAAGTAAATGAACCTATTCATTGCTGAGGCATACATCAACAAAAGCAATTTCAAATTGTTGTAAAGTTGAAACATCCAAGATCAATTATATGCAGTAGTAAAAAAAAAATATGCTAATATATCTTGCCATTTTTTGAAAAATATGATTCAAATATCTCTTAATTGGTTAAGAAAACATTAAAACATGTAATTCTGAAAAGATAAACATTAAAATAATTTGACCATTGTGGACTTTTGTGCCAAAAGTCAAAACATCCTTGAAATTCTAAGGGTTAAAATAATCAATATTTTAATTCATTTATGATCAACAAACAACCATTATCCACATTTGAAACAATTGAGTTAACATTTACAATTATGAAAGTATAGAACAAATGTGTCATACAATTGATAACCTTACAGTAACAAAAACACTATAGCAAAAGCATGATGTTGTCTTTTTCACAAAAATTAAAACACAACACAATGTTAATCAAAGGAATATAAGTGAATAATATAAAACTACATAAGACTAGTTTATATATATTCATGCCTTAAAATTGCATTTTATTTCAATAATCTCTATTTTTTGTTTTTAGCTCAATACATTTAGACAACACTTAACTCATTTCCTCACCCAAATTATCAATTTTATTCTTCTTGAACTCCATATACTCTTTAGTTAGCTTAAAGTTTGAGAAGCAAAAGCAAGAAAGTTAGTTCACCCAACCAATTGGTGCCATCTCTCACTAATGCTTAGCATGAAGATTGGCATGAGTTGAGCACATCAAGGAGGCAAGGTGAACATAAAGTCAATGTTCATGGTAACAAGACAAGGAAGGCTAGGTAAAAGTTGAGTTATGGGTTATGGTAATGATGTTGAGTGGCTAAAGAGTTAGGGGTGAAGGCTCTTTAAAGGGGAAGTATATTTTGACATAAGATGTGATGGCTCAACCAAGGCAATGTCTCTTTCCACTAAAGGGTCAAATTCTCTAATACATTTTAAGGGGTAATGCATCTCTCACATAAATGTTAGCTAATGTATTAACATTATGTGAGCACTTAGGATAAGGTTCAAACTAACAATGTGTGGTTTAATTGTGAGTTGGATTATAAGTAGGCTAAGAACTAGCTCAAGCATCAATGAAATATTAGTGCACAATTGAGTTAGGGCAAATTATATGCAATTTAATTATGGGATGGCTAACAAGGTGATGGCTTGGAGTGTAGACCAAGTTAGTAAGTGAATTAAAGGCCATAAAAATAGGGATAATCTAGAGTGTGCTCCCTAAAATCATGGGAATATGTTGTTAATGGGTTGATTAGGTAGCCAAAATGAAGTGCTAGCTAACACAAATGTGTAGTTTGTCTAGCATGAAAGAAGGAGAACAAGGGTGATTTCTCTAATGTTGATTAAGCCATAATAAGGTGGTAAACACTCCTTAAGCATAGGAAGACATAGAGACATTATTGGCCAAAGATCACAGGGAAGTGCTCTTAAAAGTAAGGGAATACCACTATGCATGATTGACTTAAGAGTTATATCATGCATGTTCTTAAGTAGTTAAGTGTATCAACTACCATAACTTGTGGCTTATAAATATGTAAAGTGAGTAGCCAAAGCTTAACATCAACAAAAGAGGAAAGTATAGAGAAAAAACTTGTGAGAGCTTTGTCAAATCATTTGTACTTGATGAGTAAGAAAGTAATAATGGTTGAGAAAATTCCCATATATGGTGGCATTTCTTTAAATTGTGCAATTAAGTGTTTTTACGTGCAAACACTTTTTTTTGTGTGTTTGTGTGCAAGGTTTGGCTAAAACCAAAAGGTGTCTTGGTACCATCAAAGGAAAAAAATTTTGGTGCTGGAAATTAGCCCTATGACATAAACTATGGTGAGGATACTTCTTAAGCTAGTTCTTAAATCGTTTCCATGACTCATACAATAACTTGTTATTGAATTAGGTAGACATAGTTATATGATTCCTCATATTCATCTTTTTAAAAAGAGAGAAAATTTTAGCTTTAATTTTTTATGCCATGGGATTCCAAGTAGTAATACTAATAGATCCTATAGGAAGAGAGTTAAACTAACTTCATGCTTTATCACACAATGAAAAAGGAAATACTTTAAGCTTAATAGCATCATTACTCACACCATTATACTTAAAAGTATCACAAATTTTAAGTCAGTAATATTAGAATTGGGATCATCATTAGGTAAACCATTAATAGAACACTCATTTAGATCATTTGATTGATAGCCAACTTGACCTCAAAGGAGTTAGATTAGATTTCTAGCCTAGTAATGCTTGGTATCAACCTTTCTAAAGATGGTGTAGCATATGAACTAGGGGCTCTTCATTTTTTTTGTACCTCCTTTTCTTGTGCCATAATGTTTTTCTCTTTTTGTGTCAAAAATTTTCTAATGGTTCACTCTATCTTATAGTCAAAAGTAGCCAGTCCTCACCACTAGCATGGGTCTTGCACTACCATGCCTACAAACCAAGAATTATAACCAAGTAAACTAAAACTAAATGGAACAACCCAACTACAAAAGTAAATTAAATAAATACTATGAAATCCAAAGCAAATAATTAATACTACAAATTAATAATCTAATCCAAAGCTAGATTATTAGTGTTAATAATGTAGATGAATAGTCCCTAGCAATGATGCTAAAAACATAATGTGTCAATTATGCACTACATTTAGGCTAGTATACATAATTGATTATGCAATATAGGATGAATAGATTATCATTCCCATGGATACTATTCTATAATATTAGGACAATTCTAATCTAACCCAAGTTAAATTAACTACAAAAATTATTTTCAATTTCCAAGTGGAAAGAAACTATAGATATTAGGACACTAGGGTCTAAATTTCATTCAATCCAAGTTATGCAATCCATTAAATAATTCAAACTAAGAGCAAACAAAAATAAAATTAAGATTTATTAATAATTATTACATGTGATGGGAGATTTTTCCTAATTAATTAACTACCTTTCTTAAGTCAAATTAATCTTTTCATTGCTTAATAAATTAATCATTCTTATTTTAATTAAGCAAACAAGTATAAAGTTTTATGAAATCTCAAATTTAAGAAAGGGGACTCGTAACCCTTTTCTCTTCTTCAATTACCACATTTGATCCTAATTATCTTTTAATCTCATTGTCTAACACATGGTTAATATTACAATTGATCTAATTCATATAACTCTTTCTCAAGTTTATGTATGGATCATAAGATCATGCAAAAGGTAGTCAAACTCTTAAAGCGGTAAGTTCAATAATATAAACTCTTCATGCAAATAACAAAATTAAAAAAAAAAAAAAGAGGTCTTGAACTAAAAGAACAATTAATCACATAAACTACAGATCAAATTACATCTAAACTATAATTTAAAATAATTTAACTAGTTATAATAAAGTTCAACAAATCCATTGAGTTTTTTTTTTTTTAAAAAAAAGAAACCAATAAGAATACATCAAAGAATAAGTAATAAAAATCAAACAAAACTTAGTCTCTGAGGATAAAAACTGAATGTCAAAGCTATTTCACTTCTTTCTCCAAACTTGTGGATTGCTATTTTCACTTTCCTTCTCCTTTTTCTCTCTTCTTTTCTTCCCTTTCTATCCTTTATCTTTCTATTGATTTTATGTCTCCTCTTATATTTTCACAAGTTTAGAATTCTTATGTCCATTTAACCTCTAAAAAAATTTATGACCCATAACTTCTAAGTAAAATTTCTTTTATATAGAAACCAAATTAGAGTTCTCTATAAACTAAAAAGTTGTAGCCTTATTTCTTTAGTTTTCTTGATTATAATAATAACTCAATTTGAACTTCTAAAATGAAAATTATGACCAAAATATTGAATAGTACTCAATCAATAATGGGATATAATCATGATTAGGTTTGGTTTTTGAATAAAGGTAGGACTCCTCTTCAAAAACAACTCCAAATTAGATTAGGAATATTGTCAATGTTTCTTTTATTTACTTCTTACTCTTCCATCAATATTTCTTCCATTTATGAGACACATTCATTTGAAATATTCACAATACTCCTTTCTTTCAAAAAATAAAAATAAAAATGTGTAAAATATGCATTAAATAAAACATAAGTGGGAATAATAACACAAATTTAAGAGTAAAATTAGATAAAAATATATAACAAATTAAACACTATTACCTTCTCCTTTTTCTCTTTTCTTGGCTTACTTCTTCTCTTGTTTCTTATCCTTTCTCTCTTTTATTATTCTCTTTTACATCCCACCTTTTATTGAGATAATTTTTTTTCTTTTGGTTTTATATCCTTAGTCAATCTCAAAAAATTCATGGACTCATAAGATGTTGCTAAAATTTCTCATATGGAGAAAGTGAATCAAGTTTTAGTTAAATGAATAGTTGTACCCTATCTCTTATCTTTCTTTTACCACAAGGATCAACTAATTTAGTAGTTTAGATCAAAAGTTTTGCCAACAAACTAAATAATACTTAGTCAATTATGAGATAGAATCTTGATTAATCTTTGTTTCCTATGTAGGATAAGATTTCTCTCTTCAAATTTCCAAATGTGATGACATGTTCCAAAAGTTCAATAGATCTTATTTTCTAATATACCAAAAAAAATAAAGGAAAAGTCATGGCTAAAGAAATAGCAAATGAAGAGAAGCTCTTGTTATCAACAAAAGATTCAAACTTACTAGCCAACAATAACAAGAAAGTCAAAGTCATTAGAGGTAGTCTCCTAATGACAGAGCTCCCTTCGTAACCAACTAGCACCATTAAGTTGAGCAGTGGCACTGAAGATGGCAAGCGTAAGGCTTCGCATTGTGACATGCTTCTATCTTAAGTTAAGGACCAGCAATGTTCCATGATCAATAACTAAGGGACCAACTAAGTCCTACGTTTTTTAATAAAATACAGCTTGGTAACCATCCAAACTTGGTGCCCTAAAAGGTCCCATGTCAAACATAGTCTTCTTCACATATTCATTATTAAAAGGCCATGTAAGAGCAAACATATTTGAAGTAGATAAATGAGGAAAGAAACCAAGGAATGGAAAAGCATCCAAAAGAGTGCCCTCTTATGAATATAACTATTTAAAATGATTACAAGCTAAAGGTGCAACAATACACTATTCCAGATCCATCCCTTTATGCCATCTTGTAAAGCTTCAATTTTATTACATTTTCTTTGGGCCATAGTGTTTGCTTGAAAGTATTAGGTATTGCAATCACTATCTAAAATCCACTAGGCTAAATATTTTTGGAACTAGAAGATCTCCTCTTAAGCAAAAACTGCTTCCAATTCAATTTATAGATGATGCTCTAAGGTAATAAGACCCATTGATATGTGATTCTCCATAAATAGTTAGCTACCCTAAAGTCACGCTAAAAGTTGTTTCCTTCATGAAAAGACATTACCAAAAACTTTTTTTATTCCATTACACTAAAATAGAAAAAAGATTTGAAAATACAATAAGGAGAGCCACCTACTAATTCCATAAATCTCATAAGAGCATACAAAAATCCTTAGGAAGAAGTCACGTTGCCTAAAATTGAAATGGCTAATCCTATTAATGCTTTTATTGAATCCCATTCAACCATACCAGCAAAAGAAAATGCCTAAAGCTGACTTGCAAAAAATGACAAATCACCACCACATGCCAAGAAAGCCTTCACTACACATTGCACAAAGCTTTGTCTAATCTACAAAGTACTCTTGTTTAAGATGTTTTACCTTTTGGCCAAGTTAAATGAGGTCCCAAGAAGCCTAAGTCTACCAAAGATAGCTCATTGATTGACATAGAGAAAGGCCCCCACTTATAATCTCAAAGGTGATTCACTCCCATTTTTTCTTTAGATGCATTACCAAATAAAAGGACTAAGATAATGATTATAAATTGCTACATAAACCCTTAAGACAACACCAATAACCATTGCATAAATATAATGTGGCAATAGTTGACTTCATGTAGTAGTTCAAAACTATTGCATTATCTTAGGAAAAGATAGTAATTATAATGTTTACACTATAGTCTTAAATTGTTGCTTTTTTTTTTTTTTTCTAAAAAAGGAATAAGGTAGTGGTCTAAAACTATTGCCTAATCTTTCTTTTTAAAAAATAAATGATAAGGTAATAGTCTTCAACCGCTTCCTTTTTTATTTTTTCTTTTCTAAAAAAGGATTACCACTACCTAATCTTTTTCTTTATAAAAAAAAATGAGGGGTTAAGGTAATAGTTCTAAACTGCTTTATATTTCCTTTGAAAATAAAGGGATAAGGCAGTAGTCTTGAACCATGTTTATTTTTTTCTGAAAAAGGAATAAGGTATAGGTTTGGAACCATTGCCTAATTTTTTTTTTTTTTTCCAAAATAAGGGACTAATCAACGTTTTAAACCACTACCTATTACTTTTCAAAATAAGGGGTTATGGTAGTGGTTCTAAACCATTACCTATTCCTTTTGAAATTAAAGATATAAGGTTACAGTTCTAGACCATTGCCTATTCTTTTTCTAAAAATGGATTTTCTTGAAATGGAAATAGGTAGCAATCTTTATGTTGAAAAAAAGGGCTAAGGCAACGATCTTGAATTGTTGCCTATTTTTTGAATAAGGTAGTGGTTCTAGACTTCTACCTAATCTTTTTATTAAAAAAAATGAAGGGATAAATTTATTTTCAATTCTCCTAATCAATTTCATTTCTCCCAAAATTGTTCAATTCATTTTGATCTATTTTTCTTCCTAGACAATTTTGGGCATTAGGGGTTTTTGTACTTTGTTAGGTTAGAATTGATTAGTATTTTGATTAGATTGTCTCCAAGACTGTCTAAGGTTTGTAAAATTGATTTCTAGTATTGGTTTGTTTGTCATTGTTTTCAATTAGCTTTTGAAATAAAGGGTTGGGCAACAAGGAAGGGACAATGGCATGTTGGAATTTCATACATAGTTGTTGTTCCCACAGTCTTGTATGGGTTGTAATTGTTGTCAACTAGGTTTACGAGTGCAAGAAAGTAAACCCACATGGAAGGGCAAAAAGGTAAAACCACACAGAAGGGCAAGAATGTAAAATCACCGTAAACCCTATTAGGGTTTCATGGAGTAGAGTATATAATGGTCTTGGAAGACAAAGAACAGTGTGCGTCGGCAATATTGAGCATTCAGCAAAACTTAGACAACCGACCAACTAAAGAGAATACAAAACCCTACATGGAAGAACACCACCGGCAAGGACAAAGAGAGTAAACAGTGCAGCCGACGGATGAATCGAGTGAACAATAGCATCGTGAACAGTAACCTCGTGAACAGTAGCCGTCGTGAACAGTAATCTTGACAGAAGAAGAAGAGAAACCCGATGGGAGAGAAAACCGGTTACGGCTAGACGGGGCTGGACAGCAGGACGAAGAAAAGCAGATCGGCGAAGAAGAAACCAGACGGCCATAGAAGAGAGATACCGACGGCAACAAAGAACAACCGTCGAGAGAGAAAGAGGAGACAACCGGAACAGAGGAGATCCGGTTGGGACGGTGACAGATCCGGCTAGGACAGAGGAGATCCGGCGACAGCAGAAGGAGATTCGGCTGGGACAGAGGAGATCCGGTGACGGCATGAGAGAGAGCCGGCTGGGACGGTGAGAGATCCGGCAGAAGGAGATCTGGTCGACGGTGAGAGATCCAGCAGAACTGGGATCTGGTCGACAATGACAAATCTGGCAGACGGTGAGACAAATCCGGCAGGAAGAGAGAGAAATCCGGCGGTAAGAGAGAGAAATCCGGTGAGAAGAGAGAGAAATCCGGCTGGACAGCAAGAGAGAGAGAAACGGACAGACGAGCCGTGGAACAGTGAGATCGTGAGACAAGGAGACGGGTGAGACCGTAAAACGGTGAAAGCAGGAATTGTGTGAGACAACGTAAAGAAGGAATTCGGCGAAGCATTGAATTCAACGTATTTTCAGACTTCTTTAAGAGAGGTTAGAGAGCGTTGCGGTGAACTTCTAAGCGGCAGTGGAGCAGCCTTTCAATTCAACAGAGGCAAGACAAGCTAGAAGAAGGGTAGACACAGTAAGTGACACTGTTTGTATTGTACTTACTTAGTAATTGCAACAGTGAAAGGAGCAGAGAATTAAAGACATCCATTGTAACCTGAATTCTCAAGTATAGTGGATAGTCTCGGTAAGGGAAAGTCCCTACCACCGTGGATGTACGTCACGTTGACGGAACCACGTAAATCTCGTGTGTCCTTAATTTGCTTTACATTCTGTGTTTTGAATTGACTTGTGAATGCAGCTAAAGTATCAGCCAACCCATAACCTAACGAAGACTTAAACAAGAACATCCGTATTGTCTGCTAGGCAAGGTGTCTGAAAGGTGACTTTGGGGACTATTGTGATTAGTAGATAGTAATAGATCTACCTTAGTCGAGTTTGAGAAAGAGTTTGCTTTTAAGAAGTGGTTGAAGTTGTTCACTTACCTGTGAATTGCGAATTGTGGTGATACTGATTCACCTCCCCTCTCAGTATCATGAACTAGTAGATCCTAGGGAGAAGTTGGGAACTTCAATTGGTATCAGAGCATAGGTTCACCAGTTTGAAGCTTAATAGCTTGGTGTACTACTTTGAAGGGATCTAGAAGTTTGACTTGTTCAGCATACTGAGAAATGGAAGTCGGCACCAGCACTAGCACCACTTACAGTAAGAAGGTTCCAATCTTCAATGGAACCAACTATCATATGTGGAGAGCAAGAATGCAAGTGGTATTTGCAACCATGGGCATGAACGTGGTGAAATGCGTACAGGAGGGTTTTGTGGCTCCGGAAGAAGGTAAAGACCCAACCCCAGAGGAGTTAAAGCAATTCGAGATAAATGGGAAGGCCTCAAATGTCATCATTTCAGCATTAACAGATGCTAAGTATGCTAAATTATGGACTACAAATCTGCCAAGGAGATATGGGACAGATTGCAGAAAGTCTATGAAGGTGATGGCAGAATGAAGGAGGCTAAGCTTCAAGTGTTCAAGGAGAGATATGAATCTCTCAGAATGCAAAAGAATGAGACAGTTCAAGAGTTCTTCACCAGGGTTATTGACACTGTAAACGACCTGAGAAGTCATGGGAAGAACAAGAAGGACTCATCGATTGTGAAGAAAATTCTGAGAATTTTGCCTGAGAGGTTTGCTTCAAAGGTGGCAGCCATAGAGGAGAGTAGAGATCTCAACTCTATGTCTCTGCATGATCTTCAGTGCAATCTCATTGCATATGAGATGAGAATACAGTCGACTAAGAGCTCCTCAACGTCAAGGGTATCAAAGGAGGCAGCTTTCAAAACTATGAAACACTTGAAGATAAAAGAAAAAGAAGAATCATCCAGTGAGGATAATGATGATGATGAGGGAGAAAGTGAAGGTGAAGTATTGGCTTACTTCATAAGGAAACTCAAAATGGGGTCTAAGAAGGGAAAAGGACAGTTGTCCTTGAGATGTTATCGATGTGGGCAGACTGGACACTTTGCTTCTCAGTGCAAAGTGAAACTTGATGATGAAGATGAGGATGGTGATGATGAGCAGAATTCAAGATGGAGAAGATCATCATTCAAATTAAAGAAGTCCAATAAGAAGATTGCTAACCCACAGAGGAAGATGAGAAGCTCATTCAAGAGTTTTGTGAGTTAGACAAAAGAAGCTGATGAGGAGGAAGATGAAGACTCATCAGATGAGTATGTCTTTATGGCATCAGCACAAAGTGGTAGCTCAATCTCTGAAGAGGAAGAGGAAGTTGATGAAGAAGAGTCAGATCTTGAAGCTGAGCTAGAAGCAGCTTCAAAGGAGATAATCAGAAGGGGCAGAACTATAAAAAGGTTGGAGGCCCATATAAAACAAGTTGAAGCAAAGTCTGAGGAAGCTGAAAGTCAAAACGGTGAAATAAGGGCTGAGCATATTGATTTAAAGAGAAGATTTGAGGAACAGATCAAAATATGTGAAGACCTTACAGTAGAGCTTGGCTCAAGAGCTTCAAAAATTGAAGAAATGGAGAAAGAGTTGCTGAGACTTCAACAACAACTCAAAAGCAGTAAAGAGAACTTGTAGAAGCTTAAAATGATAGGAGAAACAAGTTCTGGAAAAGGAGAGAAGAATGTAGAGAAAGTGCAGCAATCTGAGGCTGTATTGGTTAAAGAAAATGAGAATATGCCACAGAAGTTAAAAGAGAAGGTTGTGACTCAGAAGAAGATAGCTGAGAATAAAGAAAATCTGAAGAAGCAACCTAGGGTGGCAAACAAGAAGGTGACTGAAATGGAAGTCATACAAGTAAAGAAGCCAGCTACTTTGCCTACACAGCAAGTGATGAACAGAAGAAGACAAGCTGTGATCAGACCCAAGAAGAGGCAGTTTCAAGGTCATTGCCTTTATTGTGGAGTTTGGGGTCATAAGGCGAGTAACTGCTGGTGGAGAAGGCCAGTATATGTCTCCAACTTGAGAAGATACGATGCTGCATACAGGGGGAGACAATACAGAATTCAGAAAAGAACACCTATCGTGAGTTCTTGCACATACTGTAAAAGGCAAGGACACACTGATAAGGATTGTTGGTGGAAGCCTAAACCAGTGGTTTCAAAGAACAAGTTTGCTATATTGGCAGACTTGGAATAGTGTGAAAGGTGCGAGCAGGATGGCCATAATGCCAAGAGATGCATGACACTTCTCCCTGAGCAAGAGAAGGCACTCAATGGCACAGTGAAAACAAGCAGTGCAGTCAAAGCTGAGAAAAAGGAGAAAGCTATCTTCCAACCAGTTCAAAAGAAGGATTATAAAGCTAAAAGGGAGGTGGCTAATATAGCTGAAATTGCACTCAAAGTTGACTGCAAGGATAAGCAGTGGATCCTTGATAGTGGATGCACTTCGCACATGACGGGAGATAAGAGTAAATTATCAAAGCTGAGCAAATCAAGAGAAGGTAGAGTCAAGTTTGGCAATGATGATTCACTCAACATCAATGGTCGAGGGTTAGTAAAAATTAGAAGAGGAAAGCTGAAAGATGTTCTGCACATTGAAGGACTTAGATACAATTTAGCATCTATCAGTCAGTTATGCAACGAAGACCATAAGGTAATATTCACAAAAACAGGTTGCCAAGTAAAGAGTAAAGAAGGCAATACTGTTGCAGCCGGGAAGAGAACGGCTGGAAATTTATATGTGATTGATGAAGACAAGACAAGCAGCTGTTTACTCAACAAAGAAGAAGAAAATCAACTCTGGCATAGGAGGCTGGGACACTTATCACAGAAGAACATGAGGAAGCCGACCACTACTCATGCAATCAGAGATAGTCCCAACCTCAGTAGAGAGAGAGAGTATGTTTGCTCAGCATGCTCTAAAGGAAAACATGTCAGAAAGCAGTATAAGACCAAAGAGTTCAGTTCTGAAGCAGTGCTTGACATTGTGCATACTGATTTGTGTGGGCCGATGAGAACAAAAGGGTTGAATGGTGAGAGGTACTTCATCTTGTTTGTTGATGATTATTCCAGAAGGACCTGCATCATGCACCTGAAACACAAGTCAGAAGTTTTGAAATGCTTCAAGAGATACAGAAGATTGGCTGAAAATGAGAGTGGAAAGAAGATCAAAGTATTGAGGTCAGATCGAGGAACTAAATTCACAAATGGAGCTTTTGAAGATTACCTTGAGAAGCATGGAATTCACCATCAAATGGCAGCAGCAAGAACACCTCAACAGAACGGGGTGGTAGAGAGGAAGAATAGAGCTGTGGTTGAAATGGCAAGAACTCTACTACTGGAATCCAAGCTTCACACAAGATTTTGGACAGAAGCAACATTTACAGCCGTGCACCTACTGAATAGAGTTCTACTAAGGCCCAATACTGATAAGACTCCATATGAGCTATGGAGTGGGAAGAAGACAACAGCCAAGTATCTCAGAGTCTTTGGCAGCCCATGTTTTGTGAAGAACAAGGAACAAAACTTGGGAAAATTCAACGCTAGGTCTAATGAAGGCATCTTTGTGGGATCCTCAGCAAAGACAAAAGGTTACAGAGTTTTCCTACATAAGCTAGGAAAAGTAATCACTACCAGTGATGTGAGAATAGATGAGAACTGGAAAACAATTCAGAATGGAGAAACTGAGGACAATGAAGAAGATGACTTCAATGTAGATGAAGAATCAGACCGACCTGAAGAAAAGGAACAAGAAGTAAGTTTAGACTCGGAGAAGAGTGAGTCTGAAGATGAAGAAAGAGATCCTCTTACAACTAAGACGGTGCAAGGAAGAAGGACAAAGAAAACATGGACCAGTGCTCATCGAGGAGATTAGATCATAGGTGACCTATCAGCAGGAGTTACAACAAGAAGAAGAATGGTGGGAGCTACTGCTCTACTCTCACAAGTTGAACTTAAATCTGTTGAAGAGGCTATTCAAGACCAAGCCTGGGTCAAAGCTATCAATGAGGAGCTGGATCAAATTGAGAAGAATGATACATGGGAGCTGGTTCCAAGACCCACTAATAAAAATGTCATAGGAACAAAGTGGGTGTTTAGGAATAAACACAATGAAGATGGCAAGGTGGTGAGGAACAAGGCCAGGCTGGTTTGCAAAGGCTACACTCAGATAGAAGGGGTAGATGTTGATGAAACTTTTGCACCAGTAGCAAGGTTAGAAACTATCAGAATGTTCTTAGCTTTAGCAGCACACAAGAGGTATAAAGTCTATCAAATGGATGTAAAATCTACCTTTCTAAATGGGCTCTTGAAAGAAAAAGTGTATATTGAACAACCCGATGGAGTACAAATCAGTGAGGATGAGACACAAGTGTGCAAGCTGAAGAAAGCCTTGTATGGTCTTAAGCAAGCTCCAAGAGCATGGTACAGTAGGCTGGATGCATACTTAAGAAGGTTGAACTTCAGAAGAGGAACGGTTGATAATAACCTATATGTGTTCAATTCAGAGAAAGGCCAGCTGATAACCATAGTATATGTAGATGACATCATCTTTGGAGGGGATCACTCTGAACTATGCCAAGATTTTGCACAAAAGATGAGTGAGGAATTTGAGATGTCATTGATTGGAGAAATGACGTACTTTCTTGGATTACATATAAAGCAGTGTGAAGAAGGTATCTTTATTTCTCAGACGAAATATGCCAAAGAGATGTTGAAAAGGTTTGGCATGGAAGATAGCAGATCTGTCAGTACCCCTATGACAGTGGGCTGCAAGTTAACAAAAGATCAGGAGGGAAGGAGTACAAGCCCTACAGAGTACAGGAAGATGATAGGGAGCCTTCTGTACCTTACGGCATCGAGGCCTGATCTTATGCAAGCTGTGTGTACTGCCAGCAGATTCCAAGCTGATCCTAAAGAGTCTCATGTGTTGGCAGTGAAAAAAATCCTGAGGTACCTCAAAGAAACACTGGAAATGGGCTTGTGGTATCCAACCATGGATTCTGTTAAACTACAAGCATACACTGATGCAGACTGGGCAGGAAGTATAGATGATAGAAAATCAACCAGCAGCTGTAGCTTCTACTTGGGTTCAAAGTGTGTTGCATGGTTAAGTAGAAAGCAAAACAGTGTTGCTTTGAGCACAGTTGAGGCTGAGTATATGGCTGCTTGTGCAGCATGTACACAGGTGATATGGATGCTAAGACAATTGGCAGACTTGGGTGTTGAAATGAAATTACCAGTGAGTATACTTTGTGACAATCAAAGTGCTATTGATCTCAGCAAGAATCTGGTTCAACATTTGAGAAGCAAGCATATTGACATCCGGTATCACTTCATCAAAGATCAAGTGGAACAAGGTACAATTCAATTGGAGTATGTTGGCACTAGAGATCAAATTTCAGATATTCTAACTAAACCTCTGTCCATATAGCTGTTTGAAAAGCACAGATGGAGTCTATCTGTGCAAATGCCTCCTCAAGCCTGAAGTTCAGGTAAATCCTCCATCTTCACTTTGCGAGTTTTTCAAATTTGTAATTGATTGGCAAAGGGGGAGAGAAGCAACAGTGCAGGGGGAGCTGTTAAGAAAGGAGAGTGCATATTTATGGGGAGTTGAAACTGCTGCATAATGGCTTTTATTATAAGTGTTGCCAACAATTACAAAGGGGGAGATTGTTATTCCCATAGCCTTGTATGGGTTGTAATTGTTGTCAACTAGGTTTACGAGTGCAAGAAAGTAAACCCACATGGAAGGGCAAAAAGGTAAAACCACACAGAAGGGCAAGAACGTAAAATCATCGTGTAAACCCTATTAGGGTTTCATGGAGTAGAGTATATAATGGTCTTGGAAGACAAAGAACAGTGTGCGTCGGCAATATTGAGCATTCAGCAAAACTTAGACAACTGACCAACTAAAGAGAATACAAAACCCTACATGGAAGAACACCACCGGCAAGGACGAAGAGAGTAAACAGTGCAGCCGACGGACGAATCGAGTGAACAGTAGCATCATGAATAGTAGCCGTCGTGAACAGTAATCTTGACAGAAGAAGAAGAGAAACCCGACGGGAGAGAAAACCGGTTACGGCTAGACGGGGCTGGACGGCAGGACGAAGAAAAGCAGACCAGTGGAAGAAGAAACCAAACGGCCATAGAAGAGAGAGATACCGACGGCAACAAAGAACAACCGTCGAGAGAGAAAGAGGAGACAACTGGAACAGAGGAGATCCGACAACAGCAGAAGGAGATCCGGCTGGGACGGTGACAGATCCGGCTGGGACAGAGGAGATCCGGTGACAGCAGAAGGAGATCCGGCGACGGCATGAGAGAGAGAGCCGGCTGGGACGGTGAGAGATCTGGCAGAAGGAGATCCAGTCGACGGTGAGAGATCCGGCAGAACTGGGATCCGGTCGACGGTGATAAATCCGGCAGACGGTGAGACAAATCCGGCAGGAAGAGAGAGAAATCCGGCGGTAAGAGAGAGAAATCCTGCGAGAAGAGAGAGAAATCCGGCTGGACAGCAAGAGAGAGAGAAACGAACAGACGAGCCGTGGAACAGAGAGATCATGAGACAAGGAGACGGGTGAGACCGTAAAACGGTGAAAGCAGGAATTGTGTGAGACAACGTAAAGAAAGAATTCGGCGAAGCATTGAACTCAACGTATTTTTAGACTTCTTCAAGAGAGGTTAGAGAGCGTTGCGGTGAACTTCTAAGCGGCAGTGGAACAGCCTTTCAATTCAACAGAGGCAAGACAAGCTAGAAGAAGGGTAGACACAGTAAGTGACACTCTTTGTATTGTACTTGCTTAGTAATTGCAACAGTGAAAGGAGCAGAGAATTAAAGACATCCATTGTAACCTGAATTTTCAAGTATAGTGGATAGTCTCGGTAAGGGAGAGTCCCTACCACCGTGGATGTACGTCACGTTGACGGAACCACGTAAATCTCGTGTGTCCTTAATTTGCTTTACATTCTGTGTTTTGAATTGACTTGTGAATGCAGCTAAATTATAAGCCAACCCATAACCTAACGAAGACCTAAACAAGAACATCCGTATTATCTGCTAGGCAAGGTATCTGAAAGGTGACTTTGGGGACTATTGTGATTAGTAGGTAGCAATAGATCTACCTTAGTCGAGTCTGAGAAAGAGTTTGCTTTTAAGAAGAGGTTGAAGTTGTTCACTTACCTGCGAATTGCGAATTGTGGTGATACTGATTCACCCCCCCTCTCAGTATCATGAACTAGTAGATCCTAGGGAGAAGTCGGGAACTTCAATAGTGTTATATCTTATGTTGTAATTGAGGTCATCGTTAATGGCCTTGCAGGCTTTGGCTACTTCTTTTTCTATAATCATTTCTTTCTTTTCCTAATTTGATTACTTTGTTGCATTATAGCTTTTCATTGTTTCATCAAATTTTGTCTTTTCTTTTAATTAGCTTCATTCTTTGACCTTTGAGGGTAACACATTCCTCATTGATTTGTTCACTTGAATTGAGAAGGACTCATATCTATTTATTTTTGTCTGTAGTGTCAAATTGTATACACTATTGAATTTCAAATATAAGGACATGACATTCTTTCATTTTATGTTGCACGATTCCTTTTTAAATATAGGGATATTTGCAAAGTCCCTATTGAGCTTTAATAGCCCTTTTAGGTTGGTCATTTAAAGCTTCAATTTTGGGTTGTTGGGACCAGCCAATTATGAATGATTTTGCTCCTTTAAGCAACATAATCTCAATAACTTTCAAACTTTATTGTGCCATGTAATGACAAGTGTTATTTTTTGTTGCCTTTGATCTTCATTAGTTTTTTGTTTTTTAACATAAAGAATTCAAATCTTGAATTAATTTGGATTTTTGTCTTTCTCCATTACATTAAGGCATAAGTCTAATCTTTGCTTTCCTTTATTTTCTTTTTTTTTTTTTTCTTTTCTCTGTGCACCACTTTCTCATGGCAAGATTTTTATGTTTATAAATATCCTTACATTTCCTTTTCTCCCATCAATCACTTTGTATTATATTGTAAAATTTTTTTATAATTGTAATTGCTTACTATGAACGATGTTTTTGTAGTGAAATTACACTAGAATATTAAAACCATCCTTGGAAGAGCAAGTAAGGATAAAATTGTGAAAGTTGTTATAATAGACAGACATCCAATATTAATTATTTCTTTGTTTTGTCTCTTTTTAAGTCTTTAAGGAAACATTATTGCACAAATGCATGCAGATGGGAAAAAAGAGCAGTGATGAAGAATATTGCCTTTGATGCTCACTATGTCCTTACCACTTTTTCCCTTTTTGCTCTTCTTTTCTATTTTCTTTTCCCAATCTAATATTTTTGTTTAAAAGTTTTCTGTAAGCCACTATTTGATTGGGAAACCATTTATGGTTTGATTGGTTTGGTGCTTATTGTTTACTTTTTTCATCAATCTAGTTTTTGTTTAAGCAATTAAAGTTATATTAGATACAAAATCTTAAGATCTTTTACTAAAGGCATGTTATCCTAAATGACACTATAAGAAGGTAGAAATCCATGTGTTTCTTCTTATCCCAATCACACATCCACTCAGGTAAAGATCAAAATCAATTTTTGTTATCCTAGATGTTCATTTGTTTCTCTTTTTAAACAAAAAGAATTTAAATCTTATAATGATTTGACAGTTGCATTTTAGGAACTGATAATGTTAACCTCAACCTTCCCCTTTCCTTTTTTGTTTGTTTTGCTTCATTTCATTTTGTAGTTTCTCTATTCCACCTTTTCTTGGCATGATTGATCAGTTTATACATACTTAGGCATTTTTTTCCTCTTATTTTATAGTTTATACTATTAATGGTTTCTTCATAATTATATAATTGCTTACCAAAATGTTATTTTTCTAATGAAACTTTGCTCATTCAAAACCATCCTTGAATATAAAGAAAGATCAATAGATCACATATTTGTGCCCAAGAAATATAAATTTCAAGTTAGTTGTTAAACTATTAATGTTTTCTTCCTTTTGTGCTTTTTGGCCTTTATGGGAATACATGAAGGTGGGATCACAATACAACCAACACCCATTATTGTTCTTTAACTGATAGGTAGTTCAAGTTTTCTTACATTCCCATAATAAAGCCATCAATCTTCTATTATAGGTGTGGGTTATTGGCATCTTTATTGATCTTGATAATTGTGTTATAGATGCAAGTTACAAAACGACTAATTGGTATGTCTTCCACATATATTGTCCATTTCAAAGTCTTTATGATTATATATGATAGGCTAGCACAAAGATGTATACTAATTTTCCCCTAAAGGATGCTTTAGGCAAATTATTGGAGGTGATTTTCAAAGTTGTTCGAACAAGCTTCCAAGTGTTCTTTTGAAGTTGAACACTAATAAAAAATTTGTGCAATCATTGGTAGAAATAGGTTAATGGCCACAATAACATGCAAAACTGATTTTAATACTACTTGCTTCTTAGTACAATCTCACTTTGTAAGACTTATGCTAGCTAGTAATACCCTTTGACTCTTAAATGCTTAATTTTTTTCTAGTACTACTACCATTACCATCTTATGTAATCATTTCTAGGCCTTATGCATTAAAGGGATAAATTTGTCTACTTTTGGATGCATATAACGTTTATTTTGTCTCTCTCTCTCTCTCTCTCTCTCTCTCTCTACATTGGTCTTGTAAGGAGAAGAATATGGATTGTTGCTAGTTTCCTCGTAAAGGTAAGAGACCATTACCTCACGGAAGGTAAGAAGCAAATTGAGGATATGGAGATGAAGATAATGCAATTGCACTCTATTCTCTCAAATTTGAAGGTTTTGTAGGTAGTATATGAATTTCTTCATTTGTAATGGATTGAATCTAGATTGAAAAATTAATGTGAATTTCTATTGCTATCTTCTCCTAGTTGTTACTTATTACGCTTAATCGAGCTCAATGTTTACATTTCAAATGCTCATTATGCTTCAGTGAGAGAACTCATTTCTCCCATATTGATCTTTGCTTGCTGCTTTTATTTACACTCGTTCAATTTATGGGTTGCTTTCTAAATTTATTGTCAAGAAAATGCATTCTTTAAGGACAACTTAATGCGTAATCAATCTTCTTGGTTTTGTTCAAATAATTTTCATAGATGTCATAATTTTAAAACTTCAAAATAGTTAGAGAATTGCTGCCTATTTTCTTAAAAAGCTGATACCTATTCTTTTAAAAAACCACTACCTATTTACTTAAAAAATTGCAACCTATTCACTTAAAAAATCACTACCTTTTTCCTTAAAAAACTGTTGTTTATTCTTTTAAAAAATTGTTGTCTATTCTTTTAAAAAACTATTACCTATTCTCTAAAAAGTTGCTATGTATTCTCTAAAAAATTGATTGTCAAGAAAATGCGTTCCTTAGGGACAACTTAGTGTGTAACCAATCTTTTTGGTTCTATTCAAATAATTGTCATAGATATTCTAGTTTTGGAACTTCAAAATAGTTAAAGAATCATTGTGTATTTTTTTAAAAAACTGGTATCTATTCTCTTAAAAAATTACTGCCTATTTGCTAAAAAAATTGCTACCTATTCAATTAAAAAATCACTACCTCTTCAGTTAAAAAACTGTTACCTATTTCCTTAAAAAATTAATATTTATTTTCTTAAAAATTGTTGTCTATTCCTTTAAAAAACTATTACGTATTCACCTAAAAAATTACTATCTGTTCTTTTAAAAAACTGTTGCCTATTCTCTAAAAAATTATTGCCTGAAATGCCTTTAGGTAATGGTTTCATATATGTTACTATAGGCAAAGAAAACCACTATGTTAGATTTATTATAGTGCTCACAAATGTAGTGGTCTAAAAACCACTACATTAGACTTTAGGTAATGGCTTTGAGCTCAAATGCACTAGTTATGAACCATTACCTTAATCCATTTTTTGGGTAGTGATGCCCTAATCGAATTAAAATCAACAGCTATTAACCAAGGAAATTTGCAATAGCATGGATTGTTCTTAGGCCTTCCCTTAGCTATTTTCCTTGATCTAAATGCAAACACCTATACACTACACTAAAAAACCAAGATTGGTCATCACCTTTTTGCATTAGCAAATGGATAAATTGCTCGCTTATACTTAGTAGCTCGAGTTTCAAACTTGAATTTCTTAAAGGGTCTTGGGTAAAAAAACCATTATAGCACAAGAATTTCTTTAAAATCTTAATGAAAACAAGGGGGTAAGAAGGAAAGGGAAAAAAAAATGCCTTAGCAACGTGATGTCTTAAAAATCTAAATACAAAAGCAAGGGAGCATTAGTTTGATGAGGCTAACACTGTCTTCTTGTGATATCTTTTTCTTTTTTGTTGTCTAAAAACTATCTTCTTGTATATTATCATTTCCTCAA